>VMDO01002475.1:0-167159 GCA_007922755.1 Pedetes capensis
AATGGCCAAACTGCGTCTTACATATTTCGGACATGTAGTCAGGAGAGAACAATCCCTGGAGAAGGACACCATGTTTGGAAGAGTGGCAGGTCAACGGAAAAGAGGAAAACCCTCCACCAGATGGATTAACACAGTGTCTGCAACAATGGGCTTAAACATAAATAAGATGGTTTGCCTGGCACAGAATCGGCAAGTGTTTTGATCTGCTGTACATAGGGTCGCTATGAGTCGGACTTGACTCGACAGCACCTAACAACAACAACAACAACAATAGGAGATTGGTTAAATGAATTATATTATGAGGCACATCCATTTAAAAGAATGATACTTTTCTATATTTGTTGGTGTCATTGCAAAATCACTTGAATCCTAGGAACCTATTTAAATACATTTTGATATGTATCTTTATGTATATACATACCGCAAAATACAGAGGGTGCCAAAAGTGTATAGACATTTTAAGAAAGGAAAAATCTGTACTAAAATTGAAATAATGTATACCCAAGAAACCGAAGATGAGTACAATTCCCATTTAACTTCTGCTACTATAAGAGGGGGCTGGGATTTAGCACACTGCTTTGCAATCTCTGAGGTCCTGAGTTTGATTCTCAGCACTGCAAAAATGGGAGAAGGATGTGGAAATCCACTCCTAAGGCAATCCCAAAACAATCAGCCATTGAAAATCCTATGACGGTCGCTATGAGTCGGGCAACAACTTTTAGAGGTGCCTGCAGCTGTACCACTGTGGTGCTCAATCCCGTCAGATCTCAGAAGCTAAGCAGGGTCAAGCCTGATTAGTACTTGGATGGGAGGCTGCCTGGGAACACCAGGTGCTGTAGGTTTGGGAGAAGGATCTGGAAGCCCACTCCCAAAAAACAATTAGCCATTGAAAAACCTATGAATAGCAGAGAAGCATGACAATAGTGTTTCCCCTGTTGTTTGTAGGGTCGCTATGAGTCAGACACCAACTGGACAGCACCTAACAACTATAAGAGGTGCTCGGAATGGTTTCGATAGCAGAATAAGCAGGACTTGTTCCTGTGTGAAGCCTCCCAGAGGTTCCCTGTGCACATCACACACAGTACCATAAGTCTCAAGCTTATCATGAATGCATGCATTTGTTATGTGTGTTGGAGGTTCAGTTGCATACTCATGTCTCCATTGTAGTACTTCTGCAATGTTCTCAAATTTAAATAACACTTCAAAATAGTCTTGAACAACTCCTTGAACTCCTTGAACAATAAGCGTGCTTCTGTCATTTTGACTGTCCTGCCTGTCACTTCATGGTGCTAGCATTCATTTGATTAATGCAATCTTTTAAGCAAACTTCGTACTACACATTGCCTCCCTAATTCAACACAACTTCAAGAAGTAATGCATAGATTGTTGTTAGGTGCCATTGAGTCATGTCCGACTCATAGCAACCTTCAGGATTTTCAGTGGCTGATTGTTTCAGGATTGCCTCAGGAGTGGGTTGCCAGGTCCTTTTCTCATTTTTGTGATGATGGGAATTGAACTGGGAACCTCAGAAACTGTAGAGCAGCACTCTACTGACTGAGCTAAATCCTAGCCCCAATACATAGATAGCATCTCTTAAAACATGTATAAAATTTTTTGCCACCCCCAATATATTTAAGCAAAAGACAAAAGTGATTGATTATTTTTTCTAGGAGGTGGGATTGGGAGACATTATGCTTCTTTCTTTCTACTTCTTTATTTAAACATCTGATATATATTGATTGTATATTAACTTTAAAAAGAGAAATCCAATTATTTAACCAGATCTTTGTTTTATGTGTTTTTGTTTGTTTTTTCATATGTCCACTATTTCAACATTTTTACTTAGCTCATATGTTTGACATTAGTATACAAAACAGGTACGGGTTAAAGTATTAATTTCCCATTTGAGTCATGCCATGCTTAGAAGGAAATGCTGACCAGTGAAATCTATTCAAGACTGACAGTGATATCAGGGTCAGGGAGAGTTTTTCAGCTCAGTTTCCTACTGATTCATCTGGGTCTATTTTGTGGCTTTAATAGAATTACAGAAACATTTATGTTAAGGATTTAGGAGCATTTTCACACAGCTCTACCCACAGCAATGTAAACCCCAGGATTAAGAAAGGGCTTTATGTGAAGACAGTCGGGTAAAGATGGGTATGTGCACCTGGTTCTCCTTATGTTTCACAAGCTGAAGAAGACACTTGGACACAGCAAGGGAAGAAATGGATAATATAGGCATGAGCATATTTTTCAAGGAGACACAATGTGATGATGTATTCTTGAGTAGAATGAATTTAAGAAAAAAAGCCAATCCAGTTATAAGTGATTTCTTGAAAGTAAAACTTATATGGAAAATAATTCATCTCTCAAATGTACTATCTCCTTCATTTACTTAATATTTCCATACCCATATATTCTCAAATCTCACCTATACCCTTTTACAGTTTTAGAGGGCTACAAAATCAGATGTGAAGTACAAAGTGAATTGGATGACCAAGAACCTAATCCTCACACAATTCTAATCCACACAGAGTTCTAATGCACATGTGCATCACACAGTTCTAATGCATGCAAGTGAAATGTACCAAGAATGACAGGAGGACTAATTATTAAAAACCTGCTGAACAAAGCAGAGCTCATAGATCCAGAGGCTACTGAATGGAGCTTCCTTTAGGTCCATATAAGCCCTCCTTGATATTCCAGGCTGTTTTAGGATTTCAGAATGTTACCCCAGCTAATAGAACAATCCAGAATACTGCTTATGCACTTTTCAGAGAGATTTCATTATCCCATTAATTTATTCTTCCAGTCTCACAAACACAAAATTAGTAAGACTTGAAAGAAACTGAGCTAGTCTCCTCAGTGCATTAAATAGATCTAATGAAGTTTGAAAATGAATGAACTTCCACAAATGAGAATTTTAGGTGCCAAAAATTAAGCACCTTGATAAGTTTTCAAATTTGTTTCAAATTTCAAAAAGTATATAATTTTAAAGTAATTTTATAAATTATTAGATCATTAACTCTCTTACATTCCCCTATTCAGGTTATTTTAACCTTTAAAATTTAAATTCAATTCTTATTTTGAAGTAGAAAAAGAATTACATGACCTTTTGGGTTCTTGTCTTCCCATATTATCTTAAATTCTCAAATGACTGGTATTTTGCCTTATCTGTTTCAGTCTACCAAAATAAGCAAAGGACTGTCCACAAGTATTATTCTTGAGCTCTTTGCACACATATATTGGAAATGATTTTATACAGCATAATGAATCATAATCCCATAATCCTGGACTAAGTCTGACTTTTTCTTGCTTTGAGAATAGTGTCAATAATTCTTAATTGGTAGTGCTATGCACAGGTGGAATCTATGTGTTGTATTAGTCATCTATAACTAGCCACTCCACATCAAGCGGATTAAAATTAAAAAAACAACAAATATTTTATCCCCTCACAGATTTTATAAATCAGGAAACTGGACATTGTTTACCAGAGTACCTCTAGCTCAGACTCTCTTCTGAAGTTGCAATCAGCTTGTATGCTGCGGCTGTAATTGATTGCAAAGTTCAACTAAAGGGATATGCTTCCAAGATCATGCAGAGGTTGACAGGCCTCAATGTACTCCCAGTGTAGCCCACGTCAGCCTCTCCACAAGGCTGCTTAATGATACATCAGGCTTCTCCCAAAGCAAGCAATCCAAGAGAAGACACAAGAGCAAGAATGTCCCAAGAAAGTGAGAGAGCACCCAGGAAAAAGCCATAATCTTCTTACAGCTTAGTCTCATAGGGTAGGACATCATTGGGAAATATCTATTATGTATTACCACATTTTTATTCTCTTGATAAATATATGGATGAGGCCACTGAGGCTTAAAGAGATTATGGCTTGTCCAAATTGCAGGGCTATGACTTAAATCCAGATGTATGTGACACCTAAACCTGTTCTCTAAACCAAAATACCACATTGCCTTCTCAGATAAGAACTTCAGTTATGACTAGGGATCTTGGCACAATATCTATGCTGCTGTAAATATGGAGGAGGTTCTTGTATTGCATCATACTAGTGCAAAAGCTGTTAACGTGCCCAAACTGTACAGATTCAGTCATTAAGCCATTTAATTATCTTCTCCTTAACAACAGTAGATTCAGTAGAAGATTTCTCTATGCTAACATCTAAATGGTTCCCTGAAAATACAACAGACATTTAAAGAAAAATTTACACACTAAATGTATCATAAAAGAAACCATGGCCTGGGGATTTGCTAAGTTGGTAGACCGCTGCTCTGCATTTTCTGAGAACATGGGTTTGATCTCCAGCACCACAAAAATGGAAGAAAGACATGATAATCCACTCCTGAAACAATTCTGAAAAACAGCCATTGAAAACCCTATAAGGGTCTCTATGAGTCAGACCCAACGCAATGGCACCTAACAACAAAATCAACAACAACATAGGAAACCTTTGTCTTAAATAATCTGTAAACTTCACTGGCTATATATTAAATTAATATAATACTTGCATCTGGGTTCATAATGAAAGAAAGGTGAAACATTTATACAGGTGATGTGTGGTACTGATCTCACCTTGCAGTATGGTACTTTCTCAGCTTGGACAATCTTTGCTTGCTTACTTCCACATTCCTGCTGGTAAAACTGGGTAAGTACCTAAGATCAAGCTCCACAGCTAGGATTGATACCTGATTACCATGAGGAATTTTAAGTTCTTAGTATCCCAAACTGAAGCAATGGAAGCAAGCAGTGTTTAATCAAATATAAGTTATTGTGAATATTTTTCCCCTTTTTAAGTAAACATGGGCACCCTTCCTCATCTTGGGGATTTTACGGTGTGTACTTGATCACTAAAGTCTGATCACTGAAAACAATGCCTTCTGTCTGGCACATTTTAAAGCATATTTATCCTACTAAGGGAACCAAGTGGGAAAACATGCTCCCTGTCAGCCCTCTTAAAATCCCTGCTGCCTCCCAGCTGGATCTAAGAATGTAGGAAAATTCTAACATCTCTCCTTCTGGTGCACAAGTAAAGGATGTTTATTTTCACTTTAAAAGGCTAAACTTGGATAGTATTGCCTAAAAATAGCAATAACACCTGCTCAAACAGAAGATACTGAAAAATAATACTAAACACCTACCAAAAATCGGGGATTATGGCAAAGCCTGCAAGGTGCTCCTTCAATGTCATTCTTCCTTTTCTTCCTTACCAGTGGAGTTCAGTTTAATTCTATGAACAATGCGAACATCCTCAAGTCATCATTCCTAGGGTTAGCAAGAGGAATGTGAGAAGTCATAAGATGGGATCTCCAAAAGAACTCCTTGAAAATGGGACACATATCTGTACTTTTCCTGGTTTTGGTCTTTGCATTTCCTTTCATCTACTTTTTAGCCTCAATGTGTAATTACATCAGTGCTAAGCATAGAAAAAGTACCAAGACAGAAGGATCCTGAATCCTTGAAGACTTTGTTTAGCTTTTGTACCAGCTCTGAACTGCGTACTTCTAGATTTGCTACTGCCATTGTTATTTATAGTTTCTGTTACAAGGAGGCAAATATGAATGTCAAGTGATAAAGGCACCAGCTTTACACTCTGCATGTCTACAATTACAACAGAAATACAAATTTATCTTTCATATTAGAAGCTCAAGAATTTGAGAACAAGCTCAGAATATTAAATGAGTAAACCTGAAGTTTCTGGTGAGTTGGAAATTGTAATTTCAGGACTAAAAAGAACCAATGAACTATAATCTCCTACAATAGCTAAGAGTCTATATAAATGATAAAGAGTAAAAATAATAGTAATAAGGTTATGATGATTACCTGAACATATTTGTATGCAAGAAAATTTGTTTCTCCTGCATTGGCCATTACATTTCTCTGTTACATAGAACAGTTGCAGCTATAAGTTAGAAGAATGAAACAAATCAAGAAATTCTAAAGAGTGTTTTAATATATGTAATGGGAGATGGACTTAAAAGTATAGCAATGCAATTTTGTGTAAAAAGAAATGTTTAACTTACTTTTATATCTGGAAAGAATGCTCGTAATCATCTTACCATTGTGAATATCACAGATAAAATATGATAGGAGTTTTGTCCCAGGAAACTCTAAGCTGATTCTGTAGAACAAGTTTGATAGGAAAATAGGACCTTATGGCATGTATATATTTATACTGAATCTTCATCAGTTTTGCCCTCAATATTTGATGCTCATTTTTTATTCAACATGATTTTTAACAGTACATATATTAAGTGGCTACAAATTACTTTGGAACAAACAGGTATTTAAGTTAATAAGTAAGCCAGAATATGTAGAACTAAAGACGTTCTGGTCAAAACCACAAAATTAGAGAAAACAGAGATCAATAATAATAGTGGTAGGAGCAGGTAACACTAACAGTGAACTTGTTATATCCCAGGCAAAGTTTTAAGCATGTTGCATGTGCAAGCTCATTCAGTTCTTGTAACAATCCTATATAAAGCAGGCAGTATTTTTATCTCCATTCTACTGATAACAAACTGTGGTCCAGAAAGGTTAAAGTACTTGCCTAAATTTATATTTCTAATAGCAAAGCTTGATTTTAATCTAGGAAGCCTGACTTAAAAACTAATTCCTAGCCATATATATTATTTCTGTCACTGAGATGAAAATTATTCCTATGTCAGGCTACAGATTAAGCTAAAAGTCTTTTCTAGCAAAGGGACAATGTAGTAATATTAACGAATGAAAGCATCCGTGATCATTTTAAATGTTCTTTTAAAATTTATGGGGTATTACAAAACAGAATTGGTGGCATTTTGGACATTTTATAAATTGATTATCCATAACATATGCATTTGTGAGGTGGCATAAAAGCTATTATATGTGACTTTTATTTCTATTATACTCCTTCTCTTTTCTTGTCAACTAAGTAACATTAGCCTACAAATTTGATTTTTATGTAGCCCAACCAAGCAAATGATTGTGAACAGAATTCCTACAGAAAAGGCCCCTTTGCCCTTACTACATTCTAAGACATTAGTTCAATTGATAATACTTCCCATTTCCCACATATACAATATAGGTGAGAAAGACACAGAAGAAAATCTGGCAAAAGTTACCTAAATACCTAAAGTTATGAAATATTTTCATAACCAAGTTTTACCAAGCATCATTTCTCATGCATTGATGTTAGGAAATAAAATTAATATGGTGGAGGATGAGAATAATTTTCTTTAAAATTAATGGTATTCATAAGTGTGCATTGCAATTGGATGCCAGTAAAATACCATGTAAATTGGCCATAGTCACAAGAGATCTGCTTTTTCTCTGCGATACAGTCCACTCTTTGAGGACCCAATTAATCAAGGCAATGCAGCAAATGCATTGAAACTCTTATTTCTTCTTGTATGTTTTAATGTAAACAAATGACATTATGCAAGGGAGTGGAAGGATCAAGTAATCTAGATGGTGTGTGGAGACTGTTATCATATAGAAATTCCATGGGCATGACTTCTCCAAATAACTTCACGCTTTTTTTTTTTGCTATGTAGGTATCACTATGCTTGGATGAAAAATAAAGGTAGTTTTTCTCATATATTTCCAGATTTCTCTAAATAAAAGATACTAGGAGCTTAAATACCAAGATAGTTACACAGAATAAAACTGTATACATTAAAAATCTATTCAATGTTATCATGCCAAACTGCAAATCTAATCATATTCTCTGACCATGTGGAGATCTTACCTACTCTCTTATGAAAATCTATAAGCCAAAAGCCATACAAAGGTCTCCTTTTTCTCTTTATTTCTTCAAAGAAAACACTGAAGTATATTTAAGGTGAACATATACAACAATTGAAACTTTACAAAACAGGTAGTCTTTTGGTGATAGAAGAGGTTTAGATAAAAATGAAGGAGGTGTCTAGCCTGGCCTAGGTAGGTTAAGTGAAAAAGAAATGGGGTAAGTTTAATATTTGGAGAGGAAGTTCACTACACTAATGCTGACCTCAGAGATCTCTGCATCTCACATGTAGCTTTAAAGTTAGGATTACCAAAAGTTCATCAATTCATAGATTAGTCTTAAAAATACCAGTCTGGCTTTTATTTTTAAAAGAACTTTCAGTCACAGTGAGGATATGTTTGAGTCTTGCTCAGTTAAGGCCAGTCAGAGGAAGAGGGCTCCCAGGAGTGTCAAGAATAGTTTCTATATGTATCCTGTGCCTAAGAAACAAAAGTGTGTTTTTGATAGAGGAACTGAACCATTTGGTGAGATTACCAAATAGTAAAATGAAGTCTCAGAAATCAAAGCAAGCTGACTGGCATTTCTTTGCCTTGTGAGACTTCATACCACTATCTAATGCTTACTGCACAAGGTTTCTTGCCTGGATGAGTTAGGTGAAAATGCAGTGACCTGTAATGGCTATTACTATACAGCTCTTCACAAAACACTATGCAAAGTGCTGATATTGGGGGCTCAGCATTTCTATCCTCATTTCTCCAGGTTCATTTACTATTTTCAAAGGCAGTCTCTAAACTGGAATGGAAAGCACTAACTAAATTAGGACCATTACGCCTATTTTACAAATTAGGAAATTAAAACATCAAAAACTCCTATGTCTGAGAATCAGTAGTAAAACCATATTTATAGGATGTAAGTTCCTGGCTCCAAAGTCTAAACTCATACTGCCACACTGAATTAATTTACACAGCTTTATGACAGAAGATGAGAACTTAATAAATAATATTCATGGGGAGGTTATGTTTTTAAATAAACCTTATTAAGTTGTATAAGAAGAATAAATAATACAGCAAAAGACTATTCAGCTCCTAAAATAAAAGTACAGGATAACATTTATGAACAAAAATATTTGATTAGAAAATTATCCCCAAATACTCATATGTGATAAAGACTACAGAGGACTTCTGTTGCTCATATCAAATAGTAAAGCTATGGGAAAAGCTCAGGAAACACCTTTCAAATAGAGCTTAAAAAAATCACAGCAAAGCAACATTTTGAAATCTGGTTCTAATTACTCTGCTCTTTTATCCAAAGAAAGGCAAAAAACAGGGAGAACATGATGAATGAATATTAAGGATCATTGTAGTGGCTACATTTTCTGTATTTTTGAGATCTTAAAAGGGAAGTCATATACGTTTAAGTCACATATACATCAAAATAATCACTAGTAATGCAAAGATTGGAAAGTATATTTGAGAAATGCATTAACCAAATAGTTAAGTATCAAAACTGTAGTTACCAATAATGAATAATTTAAGTATGACTTATTGGCAAATGTACTTAATAAATTGATAAAAACCCATAAAAATCAACATGGAAGCAAATATTCAAGAGATAGCATATATTTTACAGGCAAACAAACCACTGACAAAAAAATGAAATGAATAAATTTAATGTAAAAATAAGGACTTTGGTTTTGGAAACTTGCCCCAAAGTAAGACCACACAAGTGTCTGATCTTGACCATGAATAAGGACAATTCTACAAATCCATAAGAGTAGTAAAGAAATTCACTGAAAATATTTTTAAATAAAAGTATTCTATCACTAAAATCAACCAGCCTGATTAAAATTTCATGTACCATGTGTTTTGCTTATAAATAAAGCATAATTTTTGCATATTAAATGTGATGATGTAATTCTTAGATTAAATATGGTTCTGGGGCCACCATAACTAATCAGCAGTGTCCAAATATGGCATACTGCAAGGAAATAATAATAGTATCATAAAGATTTGCTGAATGAATGAGTGCCACCCATTCATGTGCTTTGAGCAGTTCATCAAATAGAATTCATACCAATCCATTCCAATATTGTTTTCTTGAACCAACATGTGACCAATGATACCCTTCTTTTCACGGATGATAAAGGTTAAGGGTCCGTACACTATGTTATAGGAAATAGAGAAAACTAACTTTGTAGCAGTATATTGTAAATCTGTGAGGCCATCCCCATGTTGGTTTAATTCAGTGATCTTCAAATATTTAGGTTTATATGCCCCTCACACATTTTTAAGTTGACATCTCAAACTTTCCCCTCATATTAGCTAGTACTTACAAAGGATATAATTTCCAGTATATTAGACTTGTTAACATAACTAGAACAGTTACTCTTTTAGTTGTATTCTGTCTATACCCTGCCATCACCCACTTAAAAAGTATTTAAAAATGTTCTTTTGAAAATCTAAAACTTTTTTTTTTTTCAGTACTGGGAGGGATATTGAACTCAGGGCCTCATTCATACTAGCCAAGTGCTCTACCACTGAGTTGCACTGCTGCCCTGTTTTTATTTTTTTATTTTATTTTCAGACACAGTCTCACTAAGTTGCACAGCCTGCCTCTGGCCTTGAACATGTGATCCTCCTGCCTCAGCTTCTTTAGTTACTGAAATCCAGGTATGCATTTGGCGCCACGTTAAAAATCTATAATTTTTACATTGTCCCCTCTCTCTTCTTAAACTTTTGTATTCATTCCTCTGGCCCTCCTTTTTTTTTAATCATGATACTATATCTTTAGCATAAAACTCTATTCATCATTCTATCTTACATCTCTGAAATGGGCATATTTATTATAAAATGAAAAATAATTGCTCTGATCATAAATCCAATCCCTTCTATGGATTAAAAGAATTTTTGAGTCCTTTCAGTATAGACTCTGGTGTTACATTAATTTAAAGATTGCTTAGTTTTAAGTCTACATTTTACTAGCCACCACCACCAATGTTTGATAGAGATATTCATTGTTGTTGTTAAGAGCTGTAGAGTCATGTCTGACTCATAGCAACCCTCATAGTTTTTTCGATGGCTGACTGTTTCAGGATTGTTTCAGGAGTGAGCTGCCATGTCCTCCCATTCTTACAGCTCTGGGGATCAAACCCAGGGCCACAGAGACCACAGAACAGCACTCTACCAGAGCAGCTAAACCCTAGCCCAGAGATATTCATACCTCCATCTAAATCAATTTGTTCACTTTCCCTTTTGGCTACCACGTTATTTTCTTTTCCTCATTATAGTCTATCCATCCTGTGTCCTTCTTGCCTTTTCTCCAAGGCTCTTTTCTACTCTATGTCTTTCTATGTGGTGGTCCCTCTATCTGGAATATTCATCTAGATAGATAAACAGCTTGATCACTCACTACATTCAGTTCTCTTCTTAAATGCCAACTTTTTACCTCCAAAGTCTGCTTTCACTCATTTTTTTTTAAGTAGCAGCCCAGCTCTTCATCTGTATCACTAACTCATTACCCTGCCCCTTCTTCATGGCATTTGCTGTCTCAAAATATTATCCTTTCCTTATTGTCAATCTTATGTCCCACTAAAATGTAAAATAGCCAAGTAAACAAGATGGGGATTCTGGCACATATACTTCTGTAATCCCAAGGTCTCAGTACTAGCTGTCACAGAGCAGGGCACGTTAAATGTTTGCTGAATTTACTGGATAAGGAACAAAAATAGAATGGATAATTACTAACCTTATTGTAGCAATTATTTAGAGAAAATACTACAGTACATGTTCAAAATTTTCAGAAGTCAAATAGTCAAAACATTGTTTTGCCTTCCATAAACAATGTGTAAAAAGCAGACAAAATAAGTAAAACACTACAAATTATTTTCTACACTATGACAGCACTCTTTAAATTTTACATTATCTATTCATGAAATTCAGAATCAGGTGAAATAGAGGCTACATCACTTAATGTGTGGATGCCTTTATTTTTATATTACATGGATAGTAATTAGCTTATATTACTTTTTAGATTGTCACAATAGGACTGCTAAAATCTTTAAAAGTTGAGTTGATAAAAATACGGTGAGTTTTTTATTACTTGAGTAGTTCATTACCTTGAACAATATGTATTTAGGATCTCTACCTAGATTTAACTTAGTAAAGGACATCCTATAGAAGACAATATTTACACTAAAACATGTTCTTGAAAACAATGATAGATTAAAAGTTGTTCATAGTTTAGAAACAAATAGAAAATTGTGTTAGAAATTTTATGTGGGCTGTCATATTAAAAACAATTTGTCTTGCCAGAATCAATCTTTCTTATATTTAAAATTAATTTTTTACTTACTATTTCCCTCTAGAAAGTAGGGCAGGGAACTTGTTTATTAATAGGTAAATATAACCTAAGATAGGATTTCTAGGCAGCTACTTTACAATTCCATCTATCTTTGCTTTTTTCTAAAATTCTCTAAATCTGTGGCATTCTTTTATTTATTATTTGGACACTTTTCTTTGGAGACTGTCAGAATTTGAAGTAAAACAATTTTAACTAGTGTTCTTCTCTTTTTAAATTCATTAAGCTTCACCTAGGGAAGGTTGTGCAAGAATGTCTGGTTAGTGCCTGCTACCTTCACTCACTACTGCAATGCTACTGCATTGCTGGCCAGCTGCTGCTACTCAACTTGTAAAACTGAGTAAGAGTGTATTGCAGGGTGGTGTGTCTGCAAAATAGTGTCTGGAATACATATTCATTTGTTCTGCCCAGATGATTTAGTAATGAACAAAAATGAGTATTCCCGTTTCCCAGTGGATTCTATGGTAGTTTGGGATAAAAGGGCAGAGCTGCCCAAATATGTAGAACTTACTTTAGATGGTTCAAAACAGAGAATTTACTTGCCCTAAGACATCTTAAAACAAAACAAAACAAAAAAGCAGTCCTTTAGTTGTGGCCAATAGGGTTTAAGGTTCTTTATACCCGTTTTTCATTTACTCTAAAACAGCATCTGTATGTAATTCATCTTGTGCACACTGGAAAGTTACACAGATTCTTTATATGGTAACACGTTTGAACTATCTAAATAGATATGAAATATACTTTAAAACTGAAAAATATTCTCAAAGAGAATAGAAGAGATGAACTCTGAGTCAAAGGCCCTCATGGGACATAGATGATGGCATGTGAATGTTCTGGTAAAGAGGTTAGTCCTAACTGTTCTGAAGTTCAAGGTTAAGGTACCTGGCACTGCCTCAGTTCAAACCACTGCCCAGACTATTTTGAATCTTTTAGAGTCTGTGTTATTCTAAACATGTACTTTATGTAACACTGTTATCCTGAAGTGGACTCAAAGTCTCTTTCAACATGATTTATAGTTATGGCATACTTATATTCCCAGAGAGGGAGTTTCATGTCTAACCTTCATCTTTACATACAATGGATCCCTCTCACATCAGATTTATTTATCTAAATTTATAAAGAACAGACTCTTTTAAAGAGAAATTCTGTATGAGGAGTACACCAGTAATAGGTATTAGAGAACTCCTACTAATGCATCTAGCAATGTTACATACAAGTCGCAATTTTTTTTTTTTTTTTTTTTTTTTTTTTTTTTTTTTTGTGGTACTGGGGGTTGATCCCCGGACCTCACACCTGCATGCTTTGCAAGTGCTGGACCACTGAGCTGCACCCCCAGCCCTTTTATGTTTTTTTCCTTACTTCCTGAGACAGGGTCTCGCTAAGTTTACATAGACTTCCTCTGGTCTCGAACTTGCAATCCTCCTGGCTCCGCCTCCCAAGCCGCTGGGATTACAGAAGTGCGCCACCACACCCAGCTACAAATTGCAATTTTTATAAGCTTCTGAGATTAGAAACATAATTTAAAGGTACAAGAGAAAGTGAGGGATGGTGGTATTTGATACAAAAATGTTGATATATCATAATGAGAGTAATCAACACTGAAGAATAATTTGATCTGCTTCAGATATATCAGCTCTTATGTGATAATTTTATATAATAAGCTATGCCATTACACTTAACATATGTGTATGAAGTTTTGAAATTGATCCCAGTATACTTTCTTCATGTCTACCTCAAGTTATCTCAATCCAGAGCAGTTTTCAGCACATTTCTAGCTGCAGTATTGGCACTTTAAGGATGAGTCTTTTATTCACTCATTGTCAAAAACTTTCTGACAGCAAAAATCTCCTTGAAACATAAAGGATTCTTGAGGTAATCTCAGTTTAATACATTTAAATATGTTTTAAAGAAGAGGGCTTATTTTTAAGTATAGAAGGACATATTAGAAATGTGAAATTCATCCCTTAACCACTTAGATCATCAGTTTCCACAACTATAAAATGTTGATGTTAGAATGAGCATTCTTAAAATCTCTTACGATTAAAATTTATTGCTAAAAGAAAAATTGAATCAATATTGTTATCTTTATATTTGCAATTTGTTTGGGGTCTAGAAGAGCTCTCAAGAAATCTATAAGGTATTTCCAAAAGTTCTCTGTACACACACACACACTTCTAAGGTTTTGAAAGGTAGGGAAACATGACCTGTATTCTAGCCACTTTGTCTTTCACAATGCTTATTAGCACAAAGACTCTGAGAAGTTTTATAAAAATGGAACATTTTTAATCCTACATTTCCCAAACTTACCTGACCAAACACCCCTTTTTAAAAAAACAAAACACATGCTGCGTAAAAATAGTATTTTGTAGAACACATTATGAGAAACACTGCTCTGATACAGAAAGACCTTAATGATGTGGAAAATCACTGTATTTGTTTCCTAGGGCTGCTGTGACAATTTACAACAAACTGGATATCTTAAGAAAAAATCATTTTCTCACAGTTTTGGAGACCAGAAACCAGATGTCAACAGGGCCATGTTGTCTCTGAAGGCACTGATGGACAGTCTGGCCTGGGTCTCTGTATCAGCATGTAGTGACAATTATCAATATTTGTCACTTCTTGGCCTTTAGCTTTGTCACTCCAATCTTTTTCTTCTTCACATGGCCTCCTTCCCTGTGTCTCCCTCTGTGTCTTTTCTTATAAAGACACCAGTGGTTAGTTTTAGGGCCCACCCTAATCCAGTATGAACTCATTCTAGCTTCACCTTACTTCTATAAAGATCCTGTTTCCAAATAAGGTCACATTCACAAATATGGAGATTTGGACTTGAGCATACCTTTCTGAAGGACGCAATTCAACCCATAAAAATAATTATCTTTTGAACCTCTTATTCCACTGCTCGATCATGTTGGAGAGGCTCAGAACTTAGTCTTGTACCCTTTTCATGTACATTCATCTCCTAGGGACTTTTTATCTGTGCTTTAAATGCCTTGTAAATGCAGATGATTTCCAAGTAGGCGATCTTAGTCCTGATCTGATAACTCCAACATGTTTGACAGGATTAGACAAATTTATCATCTTCAAAAAAGAACTTAATTTTTCCTTTGGCCAAATCACTTTTCCAGTCCATGATATCTAAGGAAATGGCACTATGATGCTAAGAACTGCCTTCTATTTTTCTTTTCCTTTCACTTACACCTATAATCAATTTGCAATTCAGGTTGTCCCTAACTCAAAATGCATCCCAAACATGACCTGCTCTTATGCCTCCACTGCCTGCAGTGTGGTCAAATTTATATCTTTAGCACAGTATAAAAGTGATTTAACTGGGTTTTCTTCCTCTACTCTTTCCCCTTACAGTCTGTTGTCCACATAACAAATGTGGTAATTTTCAAGCATAAACATTTCAAACATAAAATATTTGTCTCATCAAACTAAAATATAAATTATGTAAAAGCACACACTATGGAGGCAGATACAGTGGTATCTTATTCACCACTAGGGATCTACAGCTTGAACAATACCTGGCACATAATCCTTGCTAAGTAAACACTGTAAAGTGGGTGAATAAAAGAATTATGTTATCAGAGTTTCTCCACTAGATTTAAGCTTCTCTCTTCAAGTCTCTCTAAACAGTTCTGTCTTTGTTTTCACTAATCAGCTTTTCCTGAAATTTCTTCTACATCTTCCTTTTCTTTATCTAAGGAAATCCTCTCATCCCTTAGAGCCTGATCAAGTCCATGACTGAAATTTTCTCTCCTGCTTTCTCCATGTGACTTTTCTTTACATGTGTGGCTCTCCAGGATAATCACAAATCTCTTACAGACAGGAAGAGTATTATAGATATTTTCCCATAGGCCTTGGAGAAGTATAAATAGTAGACAGTCTTGTCTAATTTATTGATTAGTTGACTAGTTGATTAACTTATTGGCTCAATTTTAAAACATGTAAATAAAACAGCCACTTAAGTACATGTGTTTGTTGTGGGAAAAAGTAATGTTTAATAAAATCAGGAAAAGAGAGACATTCACATACAAATAACAGTGATAATAAGACAGCATTATAATAAACAAGAGACTGAAGAACTATTTTTTTTCTCCTGAGAAGGTAAGTAATCCTTCCTACCCAAATGATGGTATTAACTGGAAATCTGCTTGTGCACTTTCAGTTCTAGGTCATCATGTTTGGCCTTTCTTAAGTGTCCATGAAAGAGTTTCTTAGTCAGTGTGAGTCCATTAAGTATATTATATTAAATTGATAATGTTTGTGGATGAGATACTTTCTATCAGTGCATTTTCCAGATAACCACTCCAGCTTTTTTTTTAAAAATTAGCTTGTAAATTTTAAATATGTGAGAATGTAGGTTAGAAAAGTAGCATTGATAAAGATAGACCTAATATTCTCACAGATGTCACATTGAAGACGAAGGTGCATCTGACTCATGCCATGGTATTTTCAGTCGCATCATATGGTTATGACAGCTGGACATTGAACAAGAGAGACAGAAAAAGAATTGATGTTTTTGAATTGTGGTGCTGGAGACGTCTATTGAATATACCATGGACTGCCAAAAGAACCAACAAATCTGTCCTAGAAGAAGTGCAACCAGAGTGCTCCTTGGAAGCAAGAATGGCCAGACTGCGTCTTACATATTTCGGACATGTAGTCAGGAGAGATCAGTCCCTGGAGAAGGACATCATGTTTGGGAGAGTGGCAGGTCAATGCGAAAGAGGAAAACCCTCCACCAAATGGATTGACACAGTGTCTGCAACAATGAGCTTAAACATAACTAAGATCGTTTGCCTGGCCCAATATACCAAGCATGTAGAAACAAAAAAAGCAGAGGTAGCTGTACTAATTTCTGACAACTTGACTTCAGTCCTAAATTAATGCCTACATATTAACAAAGGGAAGAATCAGCCAAGAGGACATAACACTAGTCAATATTTGTGCATGTAACACTAGTACACCTAACTTCATAGAACAAACATTACTGACAATAAAGGAAGATAGGTCCAGACACAGTAATTATTGAAGACCTCAATAGCCTACTTCCTTCAAGAGAAATCAACAAAGAAATGATGAATTTAACACAATAGACCAACTGAACTTAACAGATATCTACAGAATATTCCATCCAACAGAGACAGAATACACATTCTTCTCAACACCACATAGAACTTATTCTAAAATAGACCACATTTTAGTCCACAAAACTTGCCTCAACAAATACAAACTCACTCCTTGTACTTCATCAGATCACAAAGGAATAAAACTAGAAGTCAATAGCAAGGAAAATTATAAGAATGTTATAAACACATGGAGATTAAAAAACACACTTTTGAATGATCACTAAGAAATCAGGAAATTTAAAACTTCCTTCAATCAAATGGTAATAAAACACAACTTACCACAATCTGTGGGCTACAGCAAAGGCAATTCTTTGAGGGAAGTTCATAGCCACTAGTGCCTACATTTAAAAAAACAGGGAAAGTCCAATTAAATCACTTAACTATACATCTTAAGGCACTAGAAAAATGGCAACAAGACAACCCCAAAAGTAGCACATAAAAAGAAATAAGAGTAAGGCAGAAATTAATGAAATAGATATTAAAAGGGCAATAAATATTAATGAAACTAAGAGTTGGTTCTTTGAATAGATAAACAAAATTGACACTTCCTTAGCCAAACTCACCAAAAAGAGAGAGGGGGAGGGAAAGACCCAAATTAATAAAATAGAGATGATAAGGGGGTCATAAAAACTGATACTAATGAAATACAGATCATCAGAGACTATGCTGAGAACTTGTTTTGCTTCCCCCAAAAGATGAAAAAGAAGAAATGGATAATTTTCTTAACACTTAAGATCTACCAGAATTAAATCTTGAAGATATAAACAAAATAAACATTCCTATAATAAGCAATGAAATTGAGACTGTAATAAAGAAACCTCCCAACAAAGAAAGCCCAGGTCCTGACAGATTCACAGATAAATTATATCAAACCTTTAAGAAGAATTAATACCTATTCTTCTCAAACTATTCCATAAAATAGAAAGTGTATTTACAAATTCATTCCACAAAGCCAGTATCACCCTGATACAAACACTAGACAAGGACACTATGAAAAATGAAAACTATAGATCAATTTCCCTGATGAACATTGATTCAAAAATCCTTAATAAAATTCTTGCAAACCAAATACAGCAATACATCAAAAAGGCCATACACCATAACCAGGTGGACTTCATTCCACAGATGCAAGACTGGTTCAACATATGCAAATCAATCAATGTAATTCAAAATATCAAGAGACTTCCAGACAGAAATCACATGATTATCTCAATTTATGCTGAAAAAGCTTTCAACAAAGTTCAACATCCCTTCATGGTAAAAGTCCTGAGAAAACTGGGTAAAGGAGGAACATATCTCAACATCATAAAGGTCATATATGACAAACCGAAAGCAAACATTATATTAAATGGGGAAAAATTAAAAGCATTCTAAGATCAGGAACAAGACAAAGATGTCCACTCTGTCCTCTCTTATTCAATATAGCACTTAACATCCAAGTCGGAGCAATCCGTCAAGAGAAAGAAATAAAAGGGACCACAAATAGGGAATGAAGAGGTCAAATTATCACTACTTGTAGATGATATGATCTTATACTTAAAGGACTCTAAAAACTCTGCTAGAAAACTCTTAGAGCTTATTAGCTCCTTCAGCAAAGTAGTAGAATACAAAATTAACAATCAAAAATCAGCATTTCTTTATACCAATAATAAACAGGAAGATAAGGAAATCAAAACAACAATCTCATTTACAATAACTGACTGAAAATATTAAATACTTGGGAATCAAGATCCTAAAGACCTCTACAATGGAAACTTCGGAACACTAAAGAAAGAAATTGCAGAAGACACTAGAAAATGGAAAGACCTACCTTGTTCATGGATCAGAAGAATTAATATTGTGAAAGTGGCTATGCTACTGAAAGCAATCTATAGATTCAATGCAATCTCCATAAAACTTCCAAGGATATTTCATAGAAACAGAAGAAATAATCCTAAAATTCATATGGAAGCACAAAAGACCTTGTGTAGCCAAAAAAATCCTAAGCAGCAAAAACACTGCAGGAGACATCACAATACTTGACTTCAAACTATACTACAGGGCCATAGGGGTAAAAATAGCTTGGTACTGGAACAAAAACAGGCATGAAGATCATCTGTAGGTACTTGTTGGAGGAAGGAGGAAAAAATTCTCTTTTGTGATAGGAGGACTAGGTTAAATAAGTTTCAACATTGTCAATATTTTAAAAGTATACCTTTCTAAAAAATTTCACCTAATTTTAGAAGCTTATCTCATCGGTTTTGTCTACTAAACCCTAAGCAGAAGTCCTATTTCGGTACATGCATTAAAATCTTAGAGTACTAGAATTAAAGAGTCTTAGCTTACTTCAGTCTTTTTACATGACCATTTTGCTCAATACACATTCTTTTCTTTTTTATTCTTAGGCTACTTTAAAAAATAATCTTCCAATTTTCAGTCATCTTGAATTTCAGTGGATTATCAAAGTCTAATAGAGAACTCTTGTTGAATTTTTTTTGTCATTTTGGGAGGAGGCTTAGAGGAAGAATATGGTACCTTTTACTATAAATGTGACAGGTATATATTTTTGAAATGGAGTCTGGCTTTATTTTGAATTCTTCCATTGTTCTGAAATCTGTAGGCAATGTGTTATCAAGGTTTGCTTATTTTTATACCATTGGGGAAATTTTAGTATGTAAGAGTTAGAAACTTTTCATGTATTCAGTAATTTTTATCATCTAGAAAGTTCTTTAATATATGTAATCCAAATAACGCCTACTGGAACTCTGATTTAGTTCAGTGTATTAATTTGCTGTTGATACATTAAAATAATCCTAATAAAAAATCTCCACTGTAATAGGAGAACCAGGTCAAATCAGTTATAACATTATCAGTATTTTTTAAAATATATCTTTCCTAAAACCTTGCCTAATTTCAACAGCTTTTCTCCTCACTTAGCATTATTTCCTACTAAACCCTAGGCATGATATAATTATATTGTTTTTCTGTACTATGCATTTCTTTACTGTTTGCACCTGTAATATTTATATGACCTTTGAGGATGTTCAGACTATAAGTTCATTAAGCACCAACATTTTATATACTTACATTTTCTAAAATCCTTCTTATATATGATATTTCTCTCGGAACTGCATACCAAGTTCAATTATAAAATTGTAATAACTATCATCTCATCTTCAATGATAGACCAGAAATAGAAACTTCATTGTTACATATTTTAAAGCACTATTTGCTTTCCTACATCATCTCATCTGAAAAAGGTTTTTGTAGTGGGTTTTATTCACATCATATTCTTCAACTCTCAGCTCATTTTTTTTTTTCTTTCTCTCTCTTTAAAAAAATCAATAGCTTGATCAAGTTATCCGCCAAAGAAGCCTGTCCAGTTTGGAGCTCTTCCTCTCCTGTGCACAGAAACAGTTAAGTGCTTTAATAGCTACAGAACCAGTTGACATTGAATAAAGAGAATGTGACCAGCTAACCCACACTGGTATTGCATAAATCATTAATCTCTGAAATAGATGCCATGAATTATAAAGTTGCTTTTGTTTCTCTCCAAACCTTGGATAAATGATCTCCAGTTCGAGGATACACCAAAACAATATTTAGAAGAATTATCAAGATGTCTAATTTATTTTATTTTATGTTCTCCACTATATTTACTATTATTTTAGTAGTAGTAGTAGTAGCAGCAGCAGCAACAACAACAGAGTATAAAATGACTCAAAACCATTGAAAAGTGCCACATTATCAAAAGGCAATTAAGTAAACTTTGTAGATTCAGGTGGCTTGTTACACTGTATTTGACAAGTGGGATAGATATATTTTACTTTATGACAATTCATAATAATGTAACCATATATTTATTTGATTTTAAGGATAGAAATAGCATGAATTTCATCACCTGTTTATGTAACTTGGACATAAAATACAAATATAATAGAGAATAATTCTAATATCACCTAACCTCTTTTCTGCAGTTGAATCTTATGTATTTTCCTTGGCCTACTGAAAACAAATAGTACAAATAAAAACACTAAAGATTATAATATTGATTCAGCTTTGATCTGACATGCCACTTAATCTGAAGGGGTGTGTGTGATATATGCTTATTTCCTATCTTTGTTCTTCAAAGGCACTATAAATCAATGAAGTCATTTTTCTTTTGAGCTGAACTATAAACTTAATCTCTAGTAGGAAAAAAACTCAAACATTCATAAGAATTCAGGCTCAAATATAGGATATATGAAATCTTTTTCCAGTACTTCAGAATGTTAATTCATGAGCAATGTGCTTCAATGAGAAATCATGAGTATTTTTAACATCAAAATTAAAATGTCAATAAAATGTATGTTTGCAAATGTTTTGTCATATTTTCTGAAATGCTTCTACTATGGGCTTTGTATTTTTCAGAGATTTCTCAGTGTAATAAAATGAACTCCAAAAAGTTGCTTGTTTGCTTTTCTTCTTTTTTAATTCTCTTTGTTCAATTCTTTCTTAATTCTTTTACAAGGTTTTCCTTTCTCAAACTTCTATATCCATATATGATGATGATTTACAAACACCTTCCCTAAATATTTACAATATTTACCAAGAGTCTTTAACTATTAAAATCTACTCAGTTTACTCCTAGAAATTTAAATAAAAATTAAAGCAAGGAAGCCACTGCCTTGATTGCAACATAGTAAGAAAGGGAAGAGTTTTCAATTCAGAAGCAAGCCGATACAACAATGATATAGTCTATTATTTTAAAATTTCTTGATTTACCTTGTCATCAAATTAAATTATATACTTTTACAAGTTACTCAGGTATGATTTAGATGGATATGAAACATAGAAGGTCCCTGAAGCTGAGATCTAGAGACACTGTAAGATACAGAGAGCATGGAAATGCCAAGAGAATATAATAGTCTATACCTCTTTTGCATTCTTAACCAACACAAAACGGTTTTTTTTCTTTTTTTTCTTTTTTTCTTACATTTGGGATTTCAGCTTTGCTGTTTACATACACTAATTGTCTCAAGTAATTTGGGAAAAAAGTAATGCCTATGAGTCTATGAGTATTGGCAGAACATCTGCCATGTTTGGATTGCTACAATGCTTTTTCCACAGAGATGTCCTTGAAGATAACTGGGAAGTATCTTTTGAGCATAGAGTTCTGAAGGTTTGTATGCATTAATTCTTCTAAGCTGAATCAACTTATAGTCTATTTTGACGATGTTCATGTTATAGATTTCCACATTATAAACTGTATTCTGTTTCATCTCTGGTTATCAAAAGGACATAGGCCTTCTCAGGTAGCATTCACTAGAAGAATTAGATGATCAAATAGTGCTGTGACAGAGGTAAGCTCTCTTCCCTGAAATATGAAACAGATTCCCAACCTCAGTCTCAAATGTTGTTGTTGTTGTTAGGTGCCGTCGAGTCGGTCATAACGACCCTCTGTACAACAGGGGAAACACTATTGTCAGTGCTTCTCTGCTGTTCATAGGGTTTTCAATGGCAGATTGATTTTTGGGAGGGGGTTGCCAGGTCCTTCTCCCAAGCCTACAGCTTCTGGTTTTCCCGGGCGGTCTCCCATCCAGCTACTAACCAGGCCCGACCCTCTCAGCTTCCAAGATCTGACAGGATCGGATGCCACAGAGCTATGGCTGCAGGCCAGTCTCAAAACTTTTGTATCTAAAACTTTCTTTCCCTAATATAGGATTTCCTTAGCTCTGCTTTCACATTATTTTCTATCTTTATATGTAGGTGAATAAGGTATTGTTTTGAAAGACTGAAGGAAGGATAGCAGTTAGTTTTTTTTTTTAATGATGACACCACATTCAAACAATGACTATTATAGAAGCATGCTTGAGTTACAGTAGAAAAGTTGTACTTTTCCTTATAGAAAACTTCTTAATCCCCCCAAAAGTAGCATGTGCTTTGTGTCAAGTGTTTTCATGTTACCTCAATAAACTGTGAAGTTACAATTACCCTGTGAAGGGGGTGGTATATCCACATTTATTAATAGAGAGATTCGGTTTCTTCTTGCCAATGAGGATGGGATGGAGTTGAGATTCAACCCCACAGCTTTCAATGTATAGTTCTACTCTTTGTATTACCCTTCAGGGCACATAGTCTCTCCATGAGAAAATATCTTAAAGTCTCTGCCCTAGCTACTCTTAACAAATTATGTCAATATTCTAAAAAGAAAATCCTTCCATGTAGACCTCACCAGTTTTCTAACTCTCCTACATTCTAATTGAGGAACTTTAGACAAGTTACCTAGCCAACTCAGGTCTCAGTTTTCTCATTTGTGATGTAGAAATAGTGATTTTTTTATGGATTTTTTTGTGAAAATTAAGCTGGAAAAGTACTCACTATAGTAGGCCTTGCTGATGTGGACATCAGTTCACAATAACCCCCACCTTCTCTGGGATGGCCCATAAAACACAGGTGTGGTTGCTCACAAATGAAGGGCTTAACTATAATATTCTGCAGCTCTAACTTTGATTGATCCATAGGTGAAGACCCAACCCTAACTGGGCCACCTGTGAAAAGGCATATGGTAAGTCACTTCACCTATTTTACCTTTGGGAGGCAAATATGAACTGATACTTCTGAAAGTCAAAGATCCCCTATTCCCTGCTTTTCCTGAGCCTTTTCGAGGAGATACCCAAATGTTCTTCCAACATGCAGGTACCACTTACTTTCTTCTCTTAAGCTAGCCAGAGCCAGGTTCAATTATATACAACAAAAAAAAAAAAAAAAAAGAAAAGAAAAGAAAAGTAATGAAGGCAGCCCAGCACAGAGCCCAATGCATAATCCCTGGATATTCCACATTTGTAAGTTCATTTCCTCTACCATATTAATCCACATCCAAAATGGGAACACTCTTTGATTTATTTAATGGAATGTTAAAAATATAACTAAACCAAAGTCTCTGTTGTCTAACAAAGCCAAGTAAATCTCAGATACTCAAAACTATGAACAAACAGTGCCCTATTTAGAAGTTTTCTGTCACTAAGAATCTGAATTAGTGGTTTAAACTTAACTTTCCTAAATGCTGATTCATGTTCCAAATCAAAGGAGGCTTACTCAGTGATTGCTCTGAAATCAAAAGCAGAACAATGCCACTGTGATTGGTGTTATTCTACACTGAGTCAGGTATCCACAATTATGTCATTTTGGTTATTTGGGTTTTCTAAATTTCACAATTAAACTGAAAGGAATTAGGAAATACTGTTTTTTAAATAATAAAAAAGCAATATTCACTGGAAAATTAGGCTTTGTGTAATAAATTCTTAATAATAAAGAAATACATAAAAACCTGGAAAAACATTTTTATAAAACACCAAGAGAAGGAGCTGTGGATCAAAGCTGTTAGCCTCTAGTGTTCTGTTTACATACCAGTAAACAGCTTCACTGTCTCCAAAGTCTCTACTAACAAGAAACAGAAAGCCAATGTACTCAGAATCCACGCGTCACTTACTTGTAGGCATCCCCATCTGCAGCACAGTAAGTTGGTAGAGACAATGGATGACAGTTCATATCCAGGATTGCCAGGCTGGGATTTTTTATTTTAAGCCAGACAAAACTAAACTGTATTTAATTGAAAAATGAACACATTTTTCAGACACTTAATCCCCCATAATAGGGGCTACTTGATCATCAGTCACTGATATCTGTAAATAGATGTGAAAGAGCTGGTAAAGTTTTCTTTGCTCTGATCTTGTTTTCTGCTTTCTTTTTCCACAAAGTATCCATTCTCAAAAAGCTCCTCCTTAAACTTACCCCACTGTCATTACTTACTAATCTTTTTGTTGTTGTTGTTGTTGTTGGGTGAGGGTTTTCAGTGGCTGATATTTCAGGATTGTTTTGGGAGTGGATTGCTAGGTCCTTCTCCCATTTTTGCAATGCTGGGGATTGAACCGAGGGCCTCAGAGAGTGCAGAGCAGCATCCTACCAACTGAGCTAAACTCTGGTTGTAATTTTACCTATGGAGTACTTATGTAATTAAATAATATTTTGAGGTTAATTGTTATTATGATTAGTAGTTTGTACTCTTATGTCTCCTTCCTCCAGAAGAAAGAGCCTACATCTGTTTTTTTCATTGTATCCCGAAAGATTTCACACTGCCTACTTAGTATATACATAATTGACTTAATAACCAAATCAATCGATAAAACAATCACTGTACCTGTAATGTAACTTATCAACTAATACCCAGCTAATAAATTCTGACTGCTAATTTAAAGGATTTAGCTAAAATTGCTATAAGAAACTTAATCCTCATAAAATAGTAGCCAACCTTTTATAGTCATCAAAATTTCCAAAAACTCAAATTTTGCATTTCCAAATACTTCTTATAACTAAATCACATTGACAGAAATGTGCTACTCAAATTTGTAAAATGCTCTAAGATGTAAGTAGAGAGGAACATATGGGAAATTATATGTGACATCATCTCATGTGGTGCTGAGAGTTGCCTCGTTGGAAGAAGAAGAAACAGCGTCCCTTTGATAGGGCCAAGGAGTATTAGACTCACTGGTCCATTAGGTTTCACTTAAAACAAAGAAGAGCAAGGAAATTTGAAGGAGAGCTTACATGGGGTTTTGTCATCAAGAATACGATATTTTGGGGGCCCATTAAGTAGGAGTTGCAAGTGAGAAGAGATGTTAGGTCAGATCAGAGCAATATGTGTACAAGACCTGGTACGAACGGATGCCCAGAATAGCTGATAGTCTTTTTAAATCCATATCTGATTCTAAAATGGGATGCAAATTGGCCTTGTCTTGAGAAATACAGAAAAATTAAGACACAAACTCATTCAAAAGGTAGGAAAATTTGACTCCATCTTGGCAAACATTCAGTTCTCAGAAGTTGGGGAGCTGACTTGAAAAGTAAAGAAATGAAGCCACAGATTATACAAATTGCTGACTTCAATACAGCACAGATACTAGAACAGATTATAGAAAATTCCCTGTGGCAAGATATGTATGTTATAAATTTTGAGGTTTTTCCCATTTTATTGAGTATTCTTTTCTGAAAATTTTAGCAACCACTGGACACTCTGGACAGCAGTATGTTTTATGAAACATTTTTCCTGTAATGTTTTTTGTTTTCTCTATTTTTTCCATAACTGCCAAAATGTAGATATTTAATTTAAACTACAAAAAATGTTAAAATATTTAGTGATTCAATTAGTCAATGTTTACCTATTGTCTTAATGAGTTAGTCTTTAAAACTGATTATATGTTATAATCTCATAGACAAGCTATATGGCTTATGCTTTGTCATAGCTAAAAATAAGCATCAACTTTTTTTAATAATTTCCTCTTTTTACTCATAGAGCAAGAAAAAGACCTTTACTCTATATCAAATTAAAACTGGCATGTTGCTAGCAATTATAGAAAATGTAGTAGGTAGAGATATTGTCTGAATTTTTTTAAGCTCTTGTCTGCTTGATTCTAAGCAACCCAGATAAGCAGCCACAGTAGTTGAAGAATTAAAGTCTGTTCATGGGGTGTGTGTGTGTGTGTGTACTGCAGTACTGAGGGGTTGGACTCAGGGCCTCAAGTATGCTAGGGAAGTGCTCTGCTGATTCACAAACCCCTCCCATCATCCCTGCCACCTCCCTGCTTGTTTTTGTTTTGTTTTGTTATTTTGAGACAGGATCTCCCTAAATTGCACATACTGCCTCTAGCCTTAAACCTTCAATCCTCTTGCCTCCACCTCCCCAAATTGCTGGTATTATAGATGTCCACCTCTGCATCTGGGAAAAACAATTCACTTTTAAATGAATAAAATTATTCCAAAGTGCCCCAGTGATTCTACCTAATATAAACCGTTTTTTATGCTGGCAGTTCCTCACAAGAAGAGTACTTATGTTTAGAAGTGTATTTTATATCTTAGATTTGTTGATGTTCTCAATTATACATAATAAGTAGTCCAAAGAGAAGCCTAAAAATTCTATGTACCAAATAATGCAATGTCTTAACCTCAATTGTAACAGAGCTGGTGCCCTCATTAATTTTTTACCCTCTCTATGTGATCTCATCTGGTTCCAAGGCTTTAAATACCCTCTATATGCTGAAGGGGCTGGGATTTAGCTCAGTGGGTAGAGCGCTGCGCTGCAGTCTCTGAGGCCCCGAGTTCAATTCCCAGCACCGCAAAAATGGGAGCAGGGCCTGGCAATCCACTCCCAAGGCAATCCCGAAGCAGTCAGCCATTGAAAACCCTATGAGAGTCGCTATGAGTCGGATACCGACTCGACGGCACCTAACAACAACAACAACAACAACATATGCTGAAGATCACCACATTTATATCTCCAGCCCAGTTCTCTCTTCTTCAGAGTCCTGTATTTAGCTACCTACTTACTATTTTCATTCACATGTGGTACTTAATATATCTAAAACAGTACTCTTAGCCAGGCAAGGTGGCTCAAGCCTGTAATTCCAGTGTCTGGGGAGGCTGAAGCAGGAGAATTGCCAGTTCAAGGCCAGAAGCAGCCTGTCTAACTTAATGAGATGTTGACTCAAAATAAAAAATGGGGTGGATGGTGCAGCTAAATGATAGGGTATTTGCAAAGTATGTGCTAGGACCTGGGTTCAACCCTCATCAAGTACTACCAAACCAAAGTAGTTCTTTTCATCCCTACTCTGCCCCTCCCTCCCACAAGTCTTTTGTCCTCTGTGTCTTTTGTAATATTTCTCATCTCAGTACATGGCAGAAATCCCTCCCTGTTTCTTCCCTGCCCCCACGTCAAACTCAGTTCTCTCAGCTTTACTCAAATGTACCCTGAATCCACCTATTTCTGTTCATTCTCATAATCACTTCCCTAACCAAAGCCTTTGTAGTCTCTCACCCAACACTTTTGACATAGCCACATGAGTACTTGCTTCCATACTTGCCCCAAATAATTCTCTGTATTATAGCCGATGATTGCCCAAAGCCTAAATTTATTGAATCAACTAATGCCTCTTTGGAAAAATGCATTCATTATTTCATCTTGGGTTCTGAGAACATACACAATATAGTAGGAATAGATTCAAGCCACTAGTATTAATTTTATGTCACTGAGGTAAGGATACTAACAGGAACAAGTCTGCAGATGATAAAAGTACACATGGGTTAAAAAAAGGGAGAAGACTGTTAAATGCATAGCTCAGAGACCTCCAGACCTCCAGTGGATGTGTATATATAACCTCTTCAGAGCTATTTAGTTCTTCTTTCCCTTTTCTTCTATATGGTTTAAGCAGAGATGCCAACATTTTTGGCTTCCCTTGGCCACACTGAGTAAAGAATTGTTTTGGGCTGCACATAAATTATACAATACAGTTAATGCATATCCATAGTAAGGGGGCATCACAAAGAAAATAAATGCTAAAAAACACATAATATTGAAGGATTTCATGGGGCTGTACTATGCGGGCTGTGGTTTGGGCATTCCTAGCTTAATTTCTGATGTGCTGCTTTTTTCCCCTTCACTGTCACTTACTTTTCAAACTAGCTTTTCTCTCCTTGCAGGTTTACTAGGGAACAAAATTCAATATTATAAATACAACACAATCTTTTATAAATAGCCACAGTCTCCTTCAAGTTTGGGTAAGACCTTCATTTATAATAGTAAGAAAACTAGAGGTGAAAAAGGCATCCTTTCTCATTGTGTTTTTCAGCCCTAGCCCTTGCCAAATGGTGAATCTTTTCATATAGAGTCACATAAAAATTGAATTTTCAGAATTATATGTACTGCAAAATAATATGCTACTTGGGCTATTCTGGACATATTCTGACTGAGGTGAGTGTAAGGTACAAAGTGGTGAAGGAATAGCCCTAATGGGCATTGAAGAACAACATGTTCTCAGCCTCACCTGCCATGAAAACCTTGTTGTTCTCTTTTTTCCTTGCCATGTGGCAGCAACAATCCTGTCATCATGGTGAACACTGACCAATTAATACCAATAAAGTAAGTGTAAATGAAATGAGGGTGGGCTTGAAAGTGAGAAGAAGTAACAGAATCCAAGAGATCCTAAACAGAAACTGCAGGAAAGAAAGGGGCCATTTCATTACCTAAAGCAACCTGGCTTAATATAAGTTCTAGCCGGTCCTTTTCTGCATAGTATTATAGGTATTATATATTCAACTGTCTAATGGAAATACTTAAGAAAGGAATGTGTCAGCTCCTCGGCAGTCTTACTTCAACAAGCTGAGATCACTGTCCAGTGGTCATGCTAAGCTTCCCTATGACATAGATGAATTTGATAACCTCACCAGTAGAAAATGAGACCACAATATTGCAGCCATTCCAATCCGATAATTTAAGTAAGTAAAAACAATGGGTGGGAATGAAAGGTTTGAGATGGCCTTCAGTCTCATATGCTATATTTTTGCATACTTCTCTCTCTTAAAGAATAGAAGAATCCTCAATCATAGTACGCTCAATGAGAAAAAAATTTATACTTGGATATCTTCACTATCAATCACTTATTATTATTGCCTAACTGAACTTTCTGAGATAATGGAAACAATATAGGCATCATCCAGTTTGCTAGTCCCTAGTCATATATGTCTATTGAACACTTGGAATGTGGTTGGCAGGACTAAGGACACTAATTTATTTTATTTTAAATAAATTTAAATTTACGTAGCCACACATAATCAGTGGCAACCATATTGGGAAGTATAAATCTAGAGATTTTCTTGCCAGGAGGGAAGTGACCAGGTTATTTCCCCTATTCTTTTAAATTGTCAAATTTTGTTTCCTTTTACACCTCTTCAGATTAGTGTGGCAATTAGGCATGTCATGAGTACAGATACAGGTGAAACACTACATGGGATGGTACCTTGCCAACAGACGGCTCAGAAACCAATGCTGTCGATACATCATTTATTTTGTCATGAGTCAAGAGCAAAAGAGACCATATTGAAAAACTTCTAATGTATGACTCTCAGAGCTGGGAACATTTCAAGTTTAATTCCAACAAGACAAGATTTCTCTGATCATAAGAAACTTGTTGTTGTTGTTGTTGTTGTTAGGTGCCATCGAGTCGGTATCCGACTCATAGCAACCCTCTGTACAACAGGGGAAACACTATTGTCAGTGCTTCTCTGCTGTTCATAGGGGTTTCAATGGCAAATTGATTTTTGGGAGGGGGTTGCCAGGTCCTTCTCCCAAGCCTGCAGCACCTGGTGTTCCTGGCGGTCTCCCATCCAGGTACTAACCAGGCCCAGCCCTGCTTAGCGAGATCTGACGAGTTCGGATTCCACAGGGCTACGGCTGCAGGCCAATAAGAAACTTACCTCATTAAAATTGAGAAAATACTGTGAATTCATACTTAGTTTGCTTTTGAGTAGCTTAGTGAACCAGTGTTGATTTAGATTTCCAAAGCAGATTTAGGTGAATGGAAAATAAATTCTAATTAGTCATGAATCTTCAGAAATATTTTACTTATGCTGTCTTCCCAATAATTTTTGGGAAATAGCTCTTCATTATGTGCATATATATTTATATACTTTGAGTTTCTGTTATGTGTCATGTATCATGCTAGATGTATTACAACTAGTTAATGATTTCAACAGTTGTATGAGGTGAGTATCTAAAAGAAGAAGCCAAGGCTTTGAGGTTAAATTACTCACCAGTGATCACTATAAGGTATGAAACTGGGTTCTAATTCAAGTCTGCCCGATGCCAAAGCTCATGCTTTTCAGAATGGTACATGTTACCTTTTGCCAGCTACATTTACTTATTTTCTTTAACTTAGCCACCCATTCTGTTGGATTCACTTTTGAAATATATCTCCCAGCAAAGGAGCCAATGATCTTTCTCAGCACAAACTCCAGGCACAGCCCCTGGCAACTAGATTATGCTGAGTGGTGTATCACCGACGTCTACACTAAGCCTTATGGCTTGTGGATGTCAGGACTTATGCTGATGAGGCCAAATTGTGGGAAAATCATTTCCATAAGCCAAATTCCATTTAATTAATATTTTTTACCTGGTGTGAAAAGGTTTATGTTCTGCAGCTCAAGTAAATCAATAGTACTTCAGAACAATGATTTAACCTGGAGTTGCATCAGCTAAATGAAAAGGCCTGGCTAGAATATAAAGTCAAGAAATCAACTACTAAAGTAGTGGCTAATACAATGTAACATAACGACTCTTTCAGAAGATTAATCTTTGCCTTCATTCTAATCAATTCATAAAGGAAATCATCTGTATAAGTCAATAGGTTGATGGCATCATGAGCATTATAATCTTATATTTTTAAAGAAGAAAACAGGAAGAGCTGAATACAGTAATTTCATTCTGTTCTAAATCTTATGTAGTCATGGAACACAATACAGTGCTAAAAACTATGGGTTTCTTTCTTCAAATTTTACCTATAGGCTGGGTGCTGTTGTGCATGTCTATAATCCAAGCAATTTTGAAGGCCAAAACAGGAGGGTCGCAAGTTCATGGCCGGAGGCAGCTTGCTCAACTTAGCAAGACCCTGTCTCAAAATTAAAAAAAAAAATGCAAAGGGATGGGAGGTGCAACTCAGTGGTAGAGCGCTTGCCTAGCATAAATGAGTCCCTAGTTTTAACCCCCAATACTGAAAAAAAAGTTATGTATTACTTGAAATTGACACAGTAATATAATCAGAAATCACATTACATATTAAGTAGGAAATACACAGATAAGTTCTGCTCCCATTGCAAAACCTAGAGATTTGTGTTTTTTCATAATTTAAGGCAGTTTATGCAGGATGGAGCCAGGCTGTCTGGGTTCAAATGTATCATTTACCAACTTAATATAGTTTCCCTAGTGCCTCAATTTCCTCAGTATTAGAAAGAAGACACTAGAATTTACTTCATAAAGTTGTTTGAATGTTAATACATGGAACACAATTAAAGCCATGTTGGTCACATATTTAAGAGTTTATATTCTCTATTCATAAAGAAAAATGCCATTTATATCATCTTTTAAATTTATCATCATTTCATCAATATTTTTAACATTGATGAATTATTACTTTTTGCTTTTTAAAATGCTTTTATTTTTCATGTTTCATTTGTTCTGATTGACAGTTTTTGTTAAATCATGTCTTATTTGGAGAGTATTTATGATCTGTCCATCTTTCAGCCAGATGTCCCATTAGTTTCTAAGTATGAAGCTTAGAATTCTGTTAAATATTTTCAGAGAGGGTGCTTACTAATAATGCTTTATTGCTTGACTTTCCTTCACTGCTGGTAGCAAATATTTTGAGAATTCTCGGATGGTCTCTTTCCTTCATGGTTATCTAAAATTTGTTGAATTGTGAACATCTGGCTGCCATGCATCCTTCATGTTTCACTATTGTGATTATCTTGGGCAGCTGATCACAAGTATGTTTACCTTCAACAGATTTAGTCCCTTAATCTCTTCTTCCTCCTCCTTTTCCTCCTTCCCCAGTCTGCTGAATTCCTGTCTGCTGTGAAGAGTGGTGACAAAAACTAATCTGAACTAGACCACAGTGAAATGAAGTCAGATTGAGTACTTGGCCTTGTATCAAACCTAAAGCAGAGGGGAAGAGTGGAAACTGGCTGTCTTGTAAATAGCAAGCCACCCAGGGCGTTAGCCCTGAAAACATGTAAATACCACTGTGTCCCCTACGCTTTATTTCTCAATTTTGTCATGCTTCCTTTGCCAGCTGGTTTAACTGAGTGTGATTTGCAATGTTATTTTATTGAACACTTTTTGACAATTTGAGTACAGTTCTGAATGTAATATTAAATCCTCTTCTGGCTCAGTAGATTGCAGAATTGCACGTTCTGTCTACACATCAAATCCTAGGTCTGGAGGGGAATTGTAGACTTTACCTAGTCCAGCACATCCCAGAAGTATTGCATTTGAGCTTTCCATGCAGATAGTATTTCAGACTATCCTAAATGACATCCAAACAAGATTAATTACATGACTAAAGACTCCTTTACACAAAAGTTAAAAGTAAGCATTGGTTCTATTTGTTATAAATTTATAGAACTTCTTTTTTTCTTGTTTAAGGATCTCTAGCCAATTCCAGTGGCTAGACCAGTACCTTTAATCACACCTCTATTCTGAGAGGAAAATATATATGCTACATTATGTTAACAATTTAGTTCTAAATTCTTTGTGTCAGCTTTCTTTGTCAGGTTTAGGGTTCGTCAATTTTTCAGTCCATCTGGGACCCAGTATTGAAAAAGTCCAAGAGAAACACTATTCTAAGGAACCCTCAGATAATTGAGTCAATTCTGGCAACACTTTTATGTATTTTTTGAAATGGCCAGAAACTACACTGAATGGTACTTCAAGGTTTGGTCTTGCATGGATTCAAATTATATTACATCATAATATCTTTCTGAGAATTCCACAAGAAAAAATGTACATGGTCAAAGGAATATATTCTTTCCTTTTACTCAAGCTCCTGCTGCTGAATATTTTGTGACAATGAAATTTGCCTCAGAATAATATATTTTATTCAGCTTTCCATTGGGCATGCTATCATCATAGTTTCTGTTACTATTTTGAATTCTTTATTCAGCTGTAATCAACAAAAAAGAAATTATTTTAAAATATTACATATATGGTATGTAAAAGTTATTTTCAAATAAATTCACATTGATTTTAAAGATTAATTAGGTTTTATATATATTTATACATATATATATCCAAACTGCAGAATTCCCATTTATAATCAGCATCTAAGATCTGTTCATTACACTTATGACTGTTTCTTCATCTATTTATTTGTTATGATTTCTCCCTCTTAAAAAAGCTTATTATACTGTTATGAATTCTCTTGGAAAGCATTTAAAATGGTACAGTAGAGATTTTCAGGTCTTATTCTTTCCAGTTCTCTTCTGCTGCTGGAACATAGGATGGATTATATTCCCCTATGCCATGACAACTACTGCTAATAAAAGTAGTGGGTTATATGAAGAAGTGATGCATATTATGTCCAAGCCAAAACATTGAAACACTGCTGCCAGACCTTCTGACCCAAAGCTCTCTTCTCCTTGTGGGTAACAGTGGAAGAGACTGTTGAGATTGTAGAGACACAAAATCAAAACAGCATTACCAAGTTACGACATGTAGGACAGTTGCCTTGGAGAGTCTCCTATATACACAAATGGTTTTAATTGAATGTAAAATAAACTATTATGTGTTAAGTCTAAGATGTAGGAATTTTCTATTATCATAGTACAACTTGATTTATCTAAATAAGATAAAGCAAAACTCAGGAGAAAGTCTGGCCTCTTTAGATTATCACTTCCTCCAGAATCTCATCAAAACCTACCAAAATCATCTTTTGCCAAAGAAAATCTCATCATCTTCATCAACAATTAAGTATTTGTTCTGTGTCTCATGTTTGCAGGCACTACACAAGATACCAGGGAGAAAAGATGATGAGGCTATTACTTTGCCTTCATGCTGCGGAAAAATACTCACCATGGTCATGTTGGGAAGTTTTACTGACAGCTTTCTCTCTTACCAAAAATTTTTTTAATTTGAAAATGGTATGTGCATGTGTACTCATACAAACACACATACATTCTGTCTGTGTAAATGTTATTGACATATATGGATATATGCATTAGGAGTGGGGAAGAGAAAGGAAGATGTAAGGTATCACATGCTTCAGTTTTTCTCTCCTAAATTCCAATATCCAGACAATAAATTTGTTGTCAATTTCATTGTAGTCTACGTGACATCATCCTGAACAGGAAAAAAAGTGATTCCCACAACAGGAAAATCATATAATTGATTTGCAGGCAGCTTGTAACAAGTACTTTTCTTTTTGTTTTCTTTCTTTTGCAGAATGGATTGGAGTTGTCTGAAATGAATAGATGTAATAAAAATGTTTCTGCTGTTACATTGTATTTACACTTAGTAACAGTGCCTTTACCAAATCAAGTGCACATTTTACTGAACTACTGTTAATTCCAGATAACTGGTTTTCAACCACATACAGTTTTTCATGGTTGTGCCTTAGCCCATCTCTGGCCTGGGTATACTACGGAGTGTTGACAAGCTCATCCTTCATACTCCACATGAGTGAAAACATTTATTTAGGGAAAAGGAATTTATGGAATCTGGCTTTTCTTCATGTAATTGAATAACCCTTTTGTTGAAATTATCAGTACTACAGAGGTAATTATTAGTGTTTTTATTCTACTTTTATGATTAAGTTTTGTTAATGTGTATTATCTCATTCTTCGCTATAGTACCTCCCTGGAGTGGTGGAGTGGCTAATGGTATCATGTTACATTTTAGGAAAGTAAGAATAACTAGCTTTACACACACACGTATCAGGTGAACAAACTGCCATTCACACTCAAGTCTATGTTCCCATAAAGCACTGCATTTTTAAAATAAAAATCATTTTGCTAATAGTTCTTTTTATGAAACATTCATTTCTAAATCCCAAGGATTTAGATGCCTCATTAATCTCCAAAAACCTTTCTGGAAGGGTAGACAATGGAGCACCTGTACCAGAATTACCAGAGTACTTGTTAAAAATGCAGATTCCTGTTCTCCTATTATTAACTTCCAAATCAGAATCTGCTGAAGAAACTTCAGGAATTTTCATTTTTAACTTACCTTTCCTATATGATTCTAATACACAGTGAAGTAAGAGAACTTCTGTTGGAACATAAATATAAATATTATTCCTGAACAATGGGAGACTGTCTCTAAGTTATCACAGAGGTGTATAACTTCATCAAAAGAGTATTTCTACAAAATCCTCTAAATTTTACCACTTCACTTATGTCAAGAATCCGAATAGTGAGTTATTTTAGTGAATATTGAGTTATTTCAGTGAACCGTGTAGATGTAATGGTAACAGCAAAAGGAATAATGAGAGGAAAACTTTTTATTTGAGGTGTGATTTCAAAAAACACTGAAAATAAATATACTAGTAGGTTAACTTTAAAGTATTCTGTCAAAAAAGGAGAAATAGGTTAAATATAATTAGAAACCAATGGTACTAAAAGAAGTGGAAGCTGCCTTGAAGGAATTGGAGAAACACAAGGGTCCAGGAATTATTGAAATTCCAATTGAGATGTTTCAACAAATGGATGCAGCACTGGAGGTGCTCACTTGGTAAAGTTAAGAAAAGAATGTCAGAATGAATCACATTAAGGTGTACACTAAAAATTTCCAATAAACAAAGAAATTTGGAAAACAGCTACCTGGTCAACTGGACTGGAAGACATCCATTTTTGTGCCTATTCCAAAGAAAGAGCATCCAACCAAATGCATAAATTATCAAATGATGTCATTAATATCTCACTCAAGTAAAATTTTGCTCAATCATACAAAAGTGATTGCAGAAGTATATTAACAGGGAACTGCCAGAAATTCAAGCCAAATTCAGAAGAGGGCATGAAAACAGGGACATGATTACTGATGTCAGATGAACATTGGCTGAAAGCAGAGAATACAAGAAAGATGTCGATCTATGTTTTATTGACTATGAAAGGGTATTTGGCTGTGTGGATTTCAAGAAATTATGGATAACATTGCAAAGAATAGGACTACCGGAGCACTTAATATTTCTCTTGAAGAACCTCTACATGGACCAGGAGGCAGTTATTCAAACAGAGCCAGGAAACACTGCTTGGTTTAAAGTCAGGAAAGTTGTGTGTCAGGGCTATATCATTTCACTATACCTCTTCAATCTCTATGCTGAGTAAATAATCTGAGAAGCTGAACTTTATGAAGAAGAATGTGACATCAGAATTGGAACAAGATTCATTAAAAACTTGTGTTTATACAGATGACACAACTTTGCTTACTGAAACTGAAGAGGATTCATAACATTTACTGATGAAGATCAAAGAACATAGCCTTCAGTATGCATTGTACCTCAACATCAAGAAAACAAAAATCCTTAAAACTGAGCCAGTGAGCAACTTCATGATACATGAAGAAAGGATTGAGGTTGTCCAAGATTTTGCTTTACTTGGTTCTATAATCAACACCCACAAGCAGCAGTCAAGAAAGCAAAACATGCATTGCATTGGGAAAAGCTGTTGCAAAAGACGTCTTTAAAGTGCTGAAAACTACAGATGTCATGTTGAAGATGAAGGTGTACCTGACTTGTGCTATTGTATTTTCAGTTGCATCTTATGCTTCTGAAAACTGGACATTGAATAAGGGAGACAGAAGAATTGATGCTTTTGAATTATGGTGCTAGAGATGAATATTGAATATACCAGGGACTACCAAAAGAACCAACAGATCCATGCTAGAAAGAGTACAACCAGAGTACTCCTTGGAAGCAAGAATGGCTAGACTGTGTCTTAATGTATTTTGGATATGTTGTCAGGAGGGATAAATCCCTGGAGAAGGACATCATGTTTGGGAGAGCGGCAGATCAATGAAAAAAAGGAAAACCCTCAACTAGATAGATTGACACAGTGTCTACAGCAATAGTCTTAAACATAAAAACAACCATGTGCCTGGCACAGTGTCAGGGAGTGTTTTGTTGTGTTGTACATAAGGTCACTGTGAGTCAGACGAGATCCAATGGCACCTAACAACAATGGAGGGAGGAGGGAAAGTCAAGATATTGATCAAAGGATAAAAATTTCTGTTAGGAGGAATAAACTTTAGTGATTTATTGCATAGAATTGCAATGAAAATATTATAAATAATCTTGTATATTTCAAAAGTACTGAGTAGATGTTAAATGTTTTGTTAATTTGCTTGGTGTAAACATATCAAAATATCACATTATATCCCATAAATATATAGCATTCAATTATTACTATCAATTTTTTAAAAATTAAAACCTTAAGGATGATAAAAATAAAATTTTAAGGAAAAAATTACCCACATAAAATATCTATAATTCAAAAATAAAATATGATATTGAATTCTGACTTTAAGAAACATAAAAAATCAAAATTTATAAATTAAGAGGTTTTTACTAGACAACAATTTGAATGCCAAGGAAAATGAAGCAGGTGCTTGGTGAAGAAGATAGGCAGGAGGTTGTCAATCACAATGTACGGAGAAGGGAAGCAGAGGCCTCCAGTAAAGGAATGTAGAGGGAAACAGCATTTGAAAATAGAAAATACCTAGGTACAGTGGTGCAAATCTATAATCCCAGCGATTTAGGGGGCATAGGCAAGAGGATCACAGATTTGAGGCCAGAAGCGGCCTGTGTAATGTAGTGAGACCCTATCTCAAGATAAAAAATAGAAAGAAAGAAATGGGCTGAGGGTGTAGCCCAATGGTATAGCACTAGCAAAGTATGTGGGAAGCCCTGAGTTCAACGTCCAAGTACCAAAAAAAGAAAAAGAAAGAAAGAAGAACCAAACAAAAGAAAGAAAATTGTAAATAACCTTTGCACACATTCTTTTAATCCAAGGCTAAGTAGTAGTATCCTGTTTTGCAGTTTAAATTTTTGAGTCACAGAGAAGTTCTATGAATTGCCAAAGGTCAATCAGTTAGTTAGTGGCAGAATCAACCATATTCTGGTGACTTCAAATCCAATGTTGGGGTTTTTGTCCACCTAATTATATTGCATTTTCTTTTGTTTTCAGCCTTCCAGCTAGTTTTCAGTCCATCTAAGGATTCCATATCTTTTCAAGTCCCTTTGAATTAATGTAGCAGGACCTAGGGTAACCACATTAGTGTTTTTGTGCCTTTCTTAACATGTTGTTTTCCTTCAGAATAATTACAAACTGCTGTGTTTAATTGCAATGACTTTTAGGATGCTCCAGATTTCTTTTTGTATTTTCTTCCTTTGCCTCTTCAGCAGCAGAGTTCTAAGTTCTTATATCCCAGTGCAAATCTTCCTTAGGAAGAAAACATGGAGTGGCAGACTCTCAGTGGCAACGTGGAAGATCATAGAAATAGGCTCTCCTGAACATTTGTGTAAATGCTCTCAGGTAGCTACTCTTTGTTGAAAGCATTATAAAATAGTATTTCTTTCCAAGCCATTTGGAGACAATTTACAGGCAAAACCCAATGTGATCTACATAAAAGTCATAATTCTGATTTCCATGTGTCATCTGCATCTTGCACAACTCTGTAGATTATTCACAGAAACACAAGTTTAGAAAAGGAGACAGCCTTGAAATATGTTGTAAGTAAAGAATCTCTGAGTATCCCTTATTTGGCTGATGATCAGTATCTATGTTTGTTTATAAAAAATCTTCATATGTAATGGAAAACATCCTTTTATGATGTGCAAAGAAAATAATCTGGTATATTTGGTATATTTAGGAAGGAAGAGACGATTTAGTTCCCATTCTTTCCTGAGTCCTCACTGGTTGTCACTTATCTGTGCTATGTAGTTCCCCCTTGGGGAGGACTACCTCCAGAACTTTTGCAGAATAGAAGGCAGTCAGGGAGGTGGCAACTGAATGTAGAGTTGGCCTCACTTTCATCGGCAGCAGTTCTGTCATTACCCTCTTCACTGCCATCTCACAAAGTTCTAAACATGTAGCCAGGTACCCTAGCACTAGCAGAAACAAAAGAAAATTGTGACATATTATGGGGAAAAATTGCCTATCCACATGTTGTTTCCATAGGCTAAATAAATAAGTCAGTCCCCAATGTTATCTTCCCATGTAGTGTCCTAGAGCTGCCCCAGTTCCTAACTTTGGTTCTTGTCCTCAGTCGTACTTTTCTCTCCAAGGTGTAATGCCGTTCTTTCTTCGCCCACCCTTTGAAACCAGCAGCTACTTTATGGCAGATTTCACTTTTTATCCACAAGGTTATGACTCCAGGACTCATCTTTTCAGCATCACACTTTCCAAAAGTCTAAAGCTTATTCTGGGGAGTATTAAGAATAGAAAAGGATCCAGACATGGTGGGGGTGGTACACACCTATAATCTCAGCACTTGGGAGGTAGATGCAGGAGGATCACAAGTTGAAGGCCAGCCTGGGCTCCATAGTAAGACCCTGTCAGAAGAAGAAGAAGCCTGGTACAGTGTTGCATGCCTGTAATCCCAGGGACACAGGAGGCAGAACAAGGAGGATCGCAGGTTAAAAGTTAGAGGTAGTCTATGTAATTTAGTGGACCCTGTCTCAAGATAAACAAAAAATGGGTTAGGAGTGCAGCCCAGCGGTCGAGTGCTTGCAAAGTATGTGTGAGGCCCTGGATTCAACCCCCAAGTACTACTAAAAATAAAAAAGAAAGAGGAGGAGAGAGAAGAAGAATATTATAAACCTTGTAGTACTGCTGTCTTTTCCTCAAAAAGGCCTGGGAGCCGTTTTGAATTTGTTCCCTGAATTGGCCTAGGTTCCTGGACAGATATCATCCTTCTCCCCAGTCTCCGTGGGTAGACAAGCTTCTTATCTAAGCTCTTCTTCCACCATGTCATCTGCAGCCTCTGGGAAGTGAAGGGTGAACTATAAGTAGGTCATCCTTACTCTGCCCTAAGTGAAGAAGTGATTCATTACAGTCAGTAGATTATAAAATGTTAGTGTATTAATCTTTAATAATACAAGCATTTTATGATGTTATAAAATCACTCTTTGTTCTCATTTTTCCAAGAGAGATAGGTAATATCAAAAAGTTATATTGGGATCTGGGCAGGGTTTGAAAGAATTGTGTTGAAAACTTGATGTTACTGCCATTTAAAAATAATTGTAAAGGGAGAACGACTCTTCCCCACTTCTTATGTAGCCTTCCAAATGAAGGGAACTTTCAAGTGTAATGCCTGGCTTCTCTCTGCCAGGCCATCTATTCTTCCTCGAGACTGGGAGGCTAATTTTCTGATTGGCCAATTTGCAATTCCTTTGCACTTCCTTTGGGAGTGAGTGGTGGACCTGAGAACTCACTCTCCTCTGCTCCTTGGGGGCAACATCACCCCACCACAGCACGGTTGCCCTTGTCCAACGTTCCCACCATTGGTCTCAGAAGGATCCTCTGTCACCTCTTATCCTGAGCTATCTTCCAACTTAATCTTTAGTAACTCAACCTCTATCTCTCCTACTCCTATCTTACTTTTCAAAATGTTCATTACTCTAACAGGGAAATGAAATACAATTTATTAGTCCCCTGACCCTCATAGACTCCAACAATGATGAATATTTATTAGGCAGCCAGTAAATATAGAGAACACTGGGCTACGTAATAGGAGTAAAAAGTATATGAGAAGTATTACTTGTTTTGCAAGGTTAATAATTTGCAGTGGGTAGATGAAGAAAGGGGAGGTGAATCTTTTTTTCCTTCAAGAAGCTTGTAATTGCACAGAGAAGGATAAAAAGGATAACAGAGTTAATCGGTTCCAACATGTGGTACAGACATGAGAACTAAGGAACATCCAGGGAAAGATACTGGCTGGTTAGCCTAATAGGAAGGTAAGGTTTCAGCTGAGCTTTAAGGAAAAGGTGGTACATGCATTCCAAAAAGGACAGTGTTCTATTAATGGAAAAGTAAGCACATCAAGCTGGTTCTATTGCAAATAAGTATTTATAATTACATCCTGTAAGTAACTGAAGACTCTATCATTACATTAAAAAAATGTAAAACCTGCTGGAGCAGCCGAGCCCAGGGCACCGGCTGCAACCTCAGCAGGTTCTGCCTCACTCCCTGTACAGACAGCACCACTGGTAGTGATGTTCACCGTGGATTCGGGAGAAATTCTGGCACTAAAAAGCATGGTAATTAAAGAAGGGGAAAAAATCTTCTGAAAGTTGATGCAAAAACCCTGGCCTCTCTGCCATAACCACAATGAGCATGTTAAATTAGGGTATAACTGACAGTGAGAACTTCAAGCTGATGGGGGTAACTGGCTTTGCCTGCACCAGAACAAACACGGGACCCCAACCTGGCCTACAATAGAAATGCCGGCTGTGCAGCAGAATTGGGGGAATGAGCACCCAGGGCATTCCTGTAGTCTCAAAGAGAGCCTTCTTGTCCTGCCATGAGAGAGGCAGGCCTTTAGATAAGCAGAGGGAAGTGGCAAGACCCCCAGAAGGAGGAGGAAAGAGAACCATCTCCGTGCAGAGGGCATAGGAGGTGCCTAGAGAAGGCATGCTACAGCATTATGGTTTTGATGTCTGTAAGGAAGGTCAACCTTGAAGATTTATCTTCTAAAACCATTACTTCACATTAATAAATAATGGCAACTTCATTTTCTGTCCTTATGGCATCGTAACAAGACTGCCTTCCAGCAGCCACAGCGATGTTACTGATCTGCTTTCGCGTAGTTTGTCTAGGAGTAAAGTGTCCACACTGAGCCAGCCACACACTCTAGCTTTGGTCTTCTTGTGCCCAACATCAGGCATTCTCACTGCTGTTGGCCAGAGAGCTGCCTGTGGTCATCAGAGACAAATTAATATTAATACCGACCTTACATTTGGGAGACAGGGTAACCATTTACAGGCTTGAGAGAGCTTTCACATCCCTTCCCATTTAATTCTCGGCTCACAGCTGGTGCCACTTGGGCACACTTGGAAGACCAACTGCTGGTGGGGCATATCTGGAATAGTCAGTTGGGGACACACATCTGGCACCCTCTCTCACCACTGTTTTTCCTCCTTCTTTAGAGGGCTCAGGACATGAAGTCAAGCCACCTGGCTTCTAAGCCTTGATCTTCCCGTTAACTGACTGCATGTTCATGGGCAAAGTCATATCACTTCTGAGATGTAATTGTATATTAAGTGATTTCTAAAGTTCCTTCCTGCTCCAAGACTCTATTGTTCTGTGACAACCTGGAGGAGGAGCCAGCATAGATACTGATACGAAATGGAGACCCTGTTATTCAGAGGGTTTAATGACTCTCCCCTGAGGCTGCCCAGATAGTAAGCAGTAACTCTCTGGAAGTTTCCTGTAGTGTTTTTAATACCACACCACACTCGTGTGAGCACAACATGGGTTAACCTTGACCTGCTTTGCTCTGGCTCAGATAACCAGATACAGATGAAGGAATCCATGCTTTCAGCTAAACTGTGCTAATTCCTTAGACTGTGCGTGGCTACATTAGATTGCACAAATTGACAGCCTGCAGACAGGATTTGTACTGAAGCCCTGTTGTATTTGGCCTCTGGAATGTTTTATTTTAAAAAATGGACATGTTGGTATATTTTGAATGTGAGATATATTTCATAAAAATCCAAATCTCTTAAAAACCAGAAGAAATGACATGACAGTCACTGGCTGAAATGAATTCATCATTACACTGTACTTTCAGCTAGGGTTTGTAAACCTCCTCACTACTGACATTGGGGCTGGATAATTCTTGGTTGTGAGGAGACTCTGCTGTGTTTTAGGATGTTTAGCAGCATCCTTGGCTTGTACATGCCAGATGCCAGTAGCGCCTTCCCCTCCATTGTGACAACCAGTTGTGACAGTGCCAAATGTGCCCTGGGGGAGGGTGAAATCAACTCACTTAAAGACCCATTGTGGTAAGCATTTGAGCAGTGATTGCTGCAGCACATAGAGTTAACTTTAGAGCTGGAGAAGATGTGGTCTGATTCTCTCATTTTGCAGAGGAGGAAGCCAAAGACCAACCGGAGAAGGTGAGTGCCTTGTCCACTGGTGACAGCCATGGGACTGGAATCAGGTCCTCTGAAGCCTCACAGAATATGCTTTCCACCCAGCCTGCTGCCTCGACAGCCCCACTTCCTGGTTGACTTGGACTGCCATTCTGGATGCCCTGACCATAGCTCTCCTCCTCTCCTGCATGGGAGGTGAGTCATTCCCAGTGGGTCCCAAGTCAAAGAGCAGTTCCCCACTTAAAGGGAACATCTCCTGGGAGTTGCTGGCCCCTTCTGCCTCACCCCTCTAGGAGGGAGTGGTTCCTTAGTAACAACCTGTTCCTGGTACTGGTCAGTTAATGTAGGCTAGTCCTCTTTCCCAGCCCATTTAGATCACCAGACTCCTGCATTCTTGAATCAACATTTCCTCTAAAGCCATGTACAAAATGTGCACCCAGAAACAAATGTTTGTTTGAAATCATTTGTCCCTTTGCAAACTCCCCAGGAATCTGGTCGTTATATAGTAGTTGGATGATATTATTTATACATTAAGAATTTGTTTCCTCATCTCAAGTCTCATCCTTTTGGATAAAAACAGATTTAGGAATGTATGAATGGTTTCCCACAAGAGATATTTTCTTTTTACAATAACACATTCCTCTAGTGTTCGAAAGAACTTTATTAGGCTGGCTAGAGCAGGACCCCTCAAAACATTGGGCTAAGTTTTGGCTCTGCCTCCATCTAACCACAAGACCTAAGCAGAGCCATCGCTTTCTCAACTGTAAAATACTGTGTTTGGGTGACCCTTTACATCCCTTGAAGTGCTTCCCAGATATTCTGTTTTACCTGTTAGTAAAGGAGTCCTTGGAGTTTTCTCTCATTATTAAGTCATATACTAATTGGTCTGATTATTTGACAACAAAACAAAACCCAGGAAACTGCTGTGTGTAAAATATTATTCCGTTACACAACTCCAAGGGGATCAACCTAAAGATAAATTGGAAATTCTTCTAATTGTCAGTGAAATATCTCAGAAAGTAACCCTGACAGATGAAAAATCATTTTTCTCTTTCCTGTGAGCAGGTACTTCTGGGATGCCCTACTGAGTGTCAGATCCTTTGCAAATGTAATGATGCTGGAATCACCCTCTTCCCACTTTGTGCCACCTCATTCATTTCCCCCAACGTGGTAGGACTGTTCATATATTGTGACCTGGAGTTGATGGAGCACTTCATATGACCAGGTCCCTTTGCCATCTGAGTGTTCTTATTTTCTTGGCTTCTCTCCTAGATACATCTCTTCTGGCATAGTGTCCTACCACCTAAGCTTCTGATTGCCTCTTCCCTTGGATCCTGTGGAGGGGAGTCCTGGCATGAAAGGCAGGTGGGTGAAAGCAAGAGCTATGCATCACACTCTGTTTTGTGCTTGGGTGGGATTGATGGTAGGGTGTGTGGACAGGTGGAGAAGGAGAGCAAGTGCAGCAGAAGCTCAGATGCATGAGCTGGAGAAATGAATTCCATGTTAAAGGGAGGCTGTGATTGGGAGAACCCAAGACATACAAGGTCCTGAGCATGGAGCAGGAAGCTGTCCCACTAGATGTCCCATGATCGGGATTAATGAGGCACTGGGAATGGCTGGGCCTAGTGTTGAAGCCTTCTGTGCCCAGGTTCAGGCAGGGCCAAGAGGCCAGAAAATGCCATTCATTTCATCTCTAAACCTCAGCCACTCTTCCTAGTCTGACCCTCATTGCAAGTCTCTGTGAGGAAATACATATGCCTTTTTCTTTGTCTCCTTATCAGATTGACTGGTTTAAATTCTGTTAGTTGAAAAACATGTTTAACTTCTACCAATAGAACATTGACTTTATGTCAAACTTTCTGCATGTAGTGTTTTAGCAGATGATCACAAGGAACCTTATGGATAATTGCTAGCTGTCCTTAAATATACATTCTCCCTTTCTTTGTTTGTAAAAGAAGTCCTAGGTTGGCTTGGTCTGGGGCATCCCAGCAAAAAATCACATCTTCCAGCTCATCTTAAAGGTCTGCGTGGACTCGTGACTAACTGCTAGCCAATGGGATGGAGCTAGCCAATGTGATTCCTGCCATTAAGAAGGGAGAGATTGGGCCTTCTCTTTCCCCTTCTCTTTTCCCACTGGATGGAATGTGGAAATGAAAGCAGGTATTGGGAATAGATGTTTATCCACAGGATGAGAACTGAGCATTGATGGGAGTGCCCTCGGGGCTCTAGGCTAATTGTGTTCAGTGTGCATCATAAGAGAAACAAACTCCTGCCTCTTTTCAGCTACAATCATGTTGACTCCCGTCACAATAGCAGGACTTGTTTCCTAACTATTATTGGTACTCTCTTTCATACCCTTTATGTAAATGAACATTTGACCCTCAAAAGAAATAAGTAATTTGCCTAAAACTGCTGTACAGCAGTCTCCTGCATGTATCTCACATATGATGCTTCCTTTTAGAATTCCTCTTCCTTGTGGAAATGGCATTGAAATCACACAATTCTTTCCCCATTCCAAAGGAATGCCTAGATCAGAATGCAATGTGCCTTCTGGAACATCTGCCCAGCTGGGTTTTCTTATTAGGGGAAACATGTCGAGGTGGGCAGAGATGCACTCTTGGTGAAGCTCCATCCTGAGCCCCAACCACATCAGAGTTAGAGTCAGATTTGAGATTAAGATAGCTTGTATGGTAGGTCAATAAATCGTAAATATTATCATCTTTGCTCAGCATCAATTTCATTACTAGTATTTAAAGGATTATGTTTGGAATTTTATATATTTAAAACAAAGTTGTTTGGCATCAAAATGAAGAATATGTTCCAAGGTATTTTGTTTGTTCATTTAAAAATTTTAAATATTGCATGTTGGTGAGATTATGATTGTGAGAGAGATCATGGCATTTCAAATTTATTTTCTCTTCGGGAGAACACAGGGACTACTTAGGAGGTGCCTAAAAAGGGATATGGCCAACACTTCCATCAGCTATCCCTAACCAGGTCTCCTACATCTTCATAGGACATGAAATGGCCATTGCTTCATGGAGATCTTGGCACTTTATAATGCCATTAGGAAATTTCTAGACTTGGTTTAAGAACTGCTCAGGCAGGGCAACTCAAATATACCTGTGAGTTATAACTTAATGCCAATCATCTCTGAAGCTATTTCCATGTTAGTCAGGACCATATGAGTAAACAGAAGGAGAAGCAGAAAGAGAAATTTCTTTCCCTTCTAGGCAAGTACCATTGAGCTACATCCCCAGCCCAGTTTCTTTCCTTTCTGCACACATATTACATTAACCACAGAGAACAAAAAAGTTAAGAGATCATGTATGTATGGGTGTAAAAGCCCCTGCATTGGTACTTTGTTCAGCACATCATGTACTTACTTTTGTCTTTTCCACAATGCTTCTTTCCATATTTCCTCCTCCTATCACAGTTATCTATCATTGCCAAATGCCATTTAATGAGAACACCTGGATTCTCCTTCGTTACCCCTTTTTGCAGTCTACTATTCTTTCCCTGTGTTGGTTAAACTCTGGGTATCTCACCTGTGTTATATAACTTCTTTGTTTCAAAGGTAAGTGGGCTGTAAATCTTTTATTTTGTCTTTCTTTAGTAATTCTTTATTGCTCAGAGAAATATATTCCTGTGATAATGCATGTGTGATGGGAGAGTGGGGTAGCAAGGGGGAAGGAAGGTAGTTTTTCAGTGATTAAAGGTAATGCTTATCACTTGCCATTTCAGAACTGTGCACAGTCACATAACAAGTAAGCAAGGCAGAATGAACTTATTCAATGACATTGTTAAAGGGTTACTACATTCCACAGTTTAGGGATAAAACGTTGCTGAAGAGTCTGCATCTGCCTCAGAAAGCAGATAATCTGTAGAATAGCCAAGTAACAAGCAATTTCAAAACTGTGCCGAGTGCTGTCATGGGGATAACTCAAGGTGCTAGGGGCACAGATTTTAATTATTCCCAAACTGGTCTTGGGAGAATTGGAGAAGTTGTTTTGAAGAGGGGGTGGTGTTTAATTGAGATCTGAGTAAAAATTGCCCATGCAAAAAAGACAATAGCATTTCAAGATTGCAGAGGAGAGAGAGAGAGAGAGAGAGAGAGAGAGAGAGAGAGAGAAAGTAAGTTGGGAATACTAGATTACTAGATTACTAGATAGATCCATGGGCTTGGGATTTAGCTCAGTTGGTAGAGTGCTGCTCTGCAGTCTCTGAGGGCCCGAGTTCGATTCCCAGCACCACAAAATGGGAGAAAGACGTGGCAACCCATTCCCAAGGCAATCCCGAAACAATGTGCCATTGAAAACCCTATGAGGGTCGCTGTGAGTTGGACTCGACTCGATGGCACCTAACAACAATAACAGATAGTTCCATACATCTGGGATTTGGAGTGATGAGTAGCTGAGTAATGAAATCCAAAGCTAGGGATAAAATCAAGGGTCAAATTAAACATTCATAAAAATGATAATATCAAGTAAGTGGGATAAGAGTTCAAAGCAAGTAGATCCTAGGCTGAGTAAGGTTCACCTATCCCAGTACTAAAATTTGAGGCAAGTTGAAAAAAAAAGGAATGAAATGTGTTGAGTGTCTACTATGTGCTATACATTATTCATTGCCTAAATTAATTCTCAGACAAATCTTTTAGCAAGTATAATGATCAACATTTCACAGCTAAGGAACAGTCTTGAAAGGTAGTGTGATAAAAGTCAAACAGCCCTGGAGTGGTAGGTCTGGAATAGCAAGTTCAAGTCTAGTTCTAAAGACTGTGTTCTTTCCATCTACAGAAGTGACTCCAGAACAAGATGTCAGCTAAGAGAGGACAGGTTCTAATGAACTGGACAGCAACTGCAAAGACTCAGACTTGGCTTTCTCTGTCCACTTCTAGGCAGGGTAACAGCTGTCACAAGACTTTCAGAGAGCAGGCTATGTTTGAGAAGTTATGTTAGACAAACTGCTCAGGATGTAGGGCATGAAGTTCCAAGGTCAAAGTCTAGAGTAAGACAAAGTCAAAAGAAAATTTCTACATAGAAGTTAACTGGAATTTAAGATAGAATTATAAAACAATAGAAGAGGGGAGGTGTTAAAAGAAGAGAAGGTTCCAAATGCCATGGTGGGAGGCCAAAGCTATAGAGAAAAGTAACTAGAGAGAGAGAAGGTCCTGGTGATGGGAAAGTAGAATGATTTTGCAGAATAAGGATATCTAATGTGTAGTTATGAGGCTGGGATTTAGCTCAATGGGTAGAACGCTGTTCTGCAGTCTCTGAGGCCCCGAGTTCAATTCCCAGCACCGCAAAAATGGGAGAAGGGCCTGGCAATCCACTCCCAAGGCAATCCCGAAACAGTCAGCCATTGAAAACCCTATGAGGGTCGCTATGAGTTGGATGCCGACTTGACGGCACACAACAACAACAACAATGTGTAGTCATAGATTTTTCATTGCTGCACTATGAACTCCAATATTTTCCTTAATTCTCCTGTAAAATTATGCCCCATTCACTCACGGGCTTGCATTTGAGACACACTCAAGTAGAATGTCCAAACAGGAAGCCAAGGAATGTTCAGTGTGGAGAAACACAGTACACAGAAGGGAGAGGAGGCACAGAAAAGACAGGGGGACCATAAATGGAGTGATTAGTGTTGGAGAGAGGTAGCCAGGAAAGTCATAAACAACCTCTCCACATATCAAAGATTAACAGAGAGTTTGAAAGAGTTGTAAATGACTTATCACGTAAGGAATGAAAATTCAAAACAATTTCATATAAATCTTAGAGAGGCAAGTTGACCTTAGCTGACACTTGGTTTATGAAAAGAAGATATTTCTAATAGAGTTGTTCAAGGATTCAATGGATGACCTTGACCAGCAATTAATGTTCTCACTCTGGTAGTATTTAGACAAAGATAATAGTCATGGCAGTGGTGGGGAGGATTTTGTTGTTAAATGAAGATATACTTCATAACCCAGCAAGCTCCCTTCCAACCCTCAGAGTCTAGAATCAAAGTTGCAGAAAGCATGTTGTGGAGTTCCTCCAGAAATTATGTATCCAACAAGGATTATCTAGATTTGGCAATGCATGCTTGACAAAACTGAGAGGGAAGGTATGAATAAGAACCTACCCAAACTTAAATGAAAATTAAACCATTAATATCTAAGAGAAAAGCCAGGCACAATGGCCCACACACCTATAATTTTAGTGACTCAGAAGGCTGAGGCAGGAGGACTACAAGTTCGAGACCAGAGGAAGCCTGAGTAACTTAGTGAGATCCTGTCCCAAGATAAAAAAAATAAAAATGGGGCTGGGGGTGAAGTCCAGTGGTGGAGAGGTTGCCTACCACAAGCAAGCCCTGGTTTTGATCCATCAGTACTGCAAAAATAACAACAATGAAAATAAAGCAAAACAAAACAAAGCCCCAAAAAAATCTAAGAGAAGGATAATGTCGCCTTACTCTTCAGGCAAATTCTGTTTCAAACCAAACTTTACATGTACTTTGGCAAATCTGTAACTAATTTCTGGGCTTAGGCATTCTAGAATCTGCTCTGAGCTGGTAGAAAAACCTACCTGTCTGAATGATACCTGCTGAAAACATATCTAACCTGTTCAGGATTCCCTTGTTCTTGAGATTTATGTCCACACCTAGTCATCCTTTGTTGTAGCTCATTAGCCATAGCCACAGGACTGGAGATGCCTTGAGGAAAGAGCTTCAGGACAGAAGGAAACTAAGATAAAGGGAAAAAGATTGACAATCAGAAATCTAGATCAGCACCAACAAGCTCTTCTGTCTAGATGGCCAGGTCAGAAACAAACAAACAAAAACAGAGGCTGTTCAAACCCTGCTAGGATTTGAATATGTTTAAATATGAATGCAAAGGTCCATGTGTTGGAAGATTGGTCTTCAGTGTTGTTGTTGTTGTTAGGTGCCATTGAGTCAGTATCTGACTCATAGCGACCCTCATAGGGTTTTCAATGGCTGTTTCGGGATTGCCTTGGGAGTGGATTGCTAGGTCCTTCTCCCATTTTTGCGGTGCTGGGAATCAAACTCAGGACCTCAGAGACTGCAGTGCAGCGCTCTACCAACTGAGCTAAATCCCAGCCCGGTCTTCAGTGTGGCACTAAAGGTATGGGGCCTTTAAGAGGCAGGCCTAGTAAGAGCTCCTTACGTCAACTAGGGCTGTGCCGTTGGAATGAATTCTGGGACCTAAGTCTCTCTTTGGCTTCTTACTCAAAGACAGAATCTCTCTCCCTTCCACCTTCTCCCACCATTGACATCCACCTTGAAGTGATGAATGGGGAGGTTGGGGCAGTAGGGAGTTTGCCGGAGCCTGTGTCATGCTATGTAAACTCTCAGTGTCCATAACTGTGAGCTACATAAACCTGCTTTTTAAATATAAAATAATATAAAATAAAATAAGCCTCCCTATGGTATTTCATTATAGTAATAAAAAGCTGACCAATACAAATCCCTAGGTTGTTTAAAAGATGAAGTATACACTTATAGTTAGAACACATAAAAAAGGTTATATTTTTAAAAAATCTTCCTGGATTTTCTTTCAAAATACACTTAGAAACAAGCACATACATATGCACACACACACACACACACACACACACACACACACACACACACACACACTTACTTATGGTTCTGTGTTGTTCTTAGGAGCCATTGAGTCTGTTCTGACTCATAGGGACTTTATGTAGAACAGAATGAAACACTCCCCAATTATGTGCCAGGCACAAGATCTATTTTATGTTCAAGCCCATTGTTGCAGCAACTATGTCAATCCCTCTAGTTAAGTAAGAGTCTTCCTTTAATTTCTTTGTCCCACCACTCTCCTAAACATTATGTCCTTCTCCAGGGATTGGTCCCTTCTGACCACATATCCAAAATATGTAAGACACAGTCTAGCCATCCTTGTTTCCAAGGAACATTCTGATTGTACTTCTTCTAGGACAGATATGTTGGTTCTTTTTGGCAGTACATGGCATATTCAATATTCATCTCCAGCACCATAACTCAAAAGCATCAATTCTTCGGTCTCCCTTTTTCAATAGCCAGCTTTCACAAGCATATGATGTGACTGAAAGTACTGTGTCCTGAGTCAGGTGCATCTTTGCCTTCATTGTGTCATTTTACTTTCAACACTTTAAAGGGATGTTTTATAACAGTTTTTCCCTATGCAATATATCTTTTGATTTCTTGACTGATGTTTCTGTGGGTGTTGCTTTCAGAACCAAGTAAAGCAAAATCCTGGAAAACCTCAACCTTTTCTCCATTTATCGTGAAGTTGCTTACTGACCCAGTTGTAGGGATTTTAGTTTTCTTGATGTTGAAGTGCAGTCCACACTGAAGGCTGTGTTATTTGATCTTCATCAGTAAATGTTATGAATCCTCTTCAGCTTCAGTGATCAAAGGTGTGTCATCTGCATAATGCAGGTTCTTAGTGAATCTTCCTCCAATCCTGATGTCACAGTTTCTTCATAAAGTTCAGCTTCTCAGATTATTTGCTCAGCATAGAGGTTGAAGAGGTATGGTTGAAAGGATACAGCCTTGACACATACCCTCCTGACTTTAAACCAAGCAGTGTTTCCTTGTTCTGTTTGAATGACTGCGTCCTGGTCAATGTATGGATTCCTCATGAATAAAATTAAATGCTCTGGCATTCCCATTCTTTGCAATGTTATCCCTAGTTTATTGTGACCCACACAGTCAAATTCTCTTGCATAGTCGATAAGACATAATTAAACATCTTTTTGGTATTCTCTACTTTCGGCTAATATCCATCTGACATCAGCAATGATGTCCTTGGTTCCACAACCTCTTCTTAATCTGGCTTGATATTCTCCCACTTCCCTGTTGATATGCTGCTACAGTTGCATTTGTATGATCTTTAGCAAAATTTTACTTGTGTATGATATTAATGATATCGTTCAGTAATCCACATTTGGTTTGAACCCCTTTCTTGGGAATAGGCACAAATATAAATCTCTTCCAGTCATTTGGACAGGTAGCTATTTTCCAAATTTCTTGGCATAAACAAATGAGCACCTCCAGCACTACATCTATTTACTGAAACATCTCAATTGGTATTCCATTAATTCCTGGAGCTTTGTGTTTCACCAATTCCTTCAAAGCAGCTTCCACTTCCTTCAGTACCATTGGTTCCTGATCATATGCAATCTCTTGAAATGGTTGATCACCCAACAATTTTTTTTGGTATAATAACTCTGTGTATTCCTTCCATCTCCTTTTGATGTTTCTTGCATCATTTCCCTGTAGAAGCCTTCCTTCACTATTGCCACTCGAGGCTTAAATTTTTATTTTTCAGTTTTTCAAGCTTGAGAAAAACAGTGTGTTCTTCCATTTAGATTTTACATGTCCACCTTCTTGGACATATCATTATAATATTTGATTTTGGCTTCTTAAGCTATACTTTGAAATATTCTGTTTAGCTCTTTATCATGTCTTCCTTTTACATTAGCTGCTTGATGTTCAAGGGTAAGTTTCAGTGTCTCTTTTGACATGCAATTTGGTCTTTTCTTTTTTTCCTGTTCTAAATATCTATCTATCTATGGTCCTATCTATCTATCTATCTATCTATCTATCTGTCTATCTATTGATCTATCTATCTATCCACACACAAATATGGGTGTAGGGAAAAATTGAGAGGAAATTGGCCAAAACTCCCAAACTGGGAAGACGGCTTTTGAATATCTGGTTTGTAAATTAGAAATCTAGGGAAAATGAAAGTAACTTGGTTGCATGTTTGTACAAAACCCTTCCTGATTGGACAATTGGACTGAAAGCTGATTAGCTCAGGCCATTCTGTGGGCAGGCTATCTAAAGATCTGCTCTGCGGCAGCTCGATCCTTTTCAATTTCCTTTTTGCACCTTTTTCGCCTTCTCGCCTGTTCCTGCCCAGACCACCAATGAGGAAACACCTCTCCTGCTGCTCTTCCCAGGACCTTCGGTAAGAAAAGAACACTCTCCCATTGCAATCATCAACAAGGAAAGAACCTGCTCTCCGTCTGTTCACTGAGGACGAAGCAACAGCTGTCTCCTCATGACCACCGAGACGACCAACACAGGTATTTCCCCCTGGAAGGCAAAAGCACCTGAGGCTTTTCCTTTCTCCCATCTCCTCCAGGGTCCCGAGGGCCACAGGAGTCTGTGCCCTCACCCAAGGGTCCCAAGTGAATTGTGTTTAGTATCTGTGTGTGCGGTGGCACGGCCCATCCGAACCTCCAGGCCAGACCGGGAGGCGTGGGCCCCACATATGGGGCGCCAAAAATGTATATACATTTTAAGAGATGTTATCAATATATTACTTTTCAAAGTTGAATTGGATTACGGTAAAGTATATGACATTTGCTCAAAAGATGGCATTAATCTAATAAATACTAGCACCACCATGAAATAGACAAGACAGTCAAAATGGCAGAAGCAGAGTTCTCATTCAAGGAGCACAAGACAATTTTGAATGGTATTTGAAATTTGAGAATATTGTCTAAGTGTGACAATGGCGGCATGAGTATGCAACAGAATTTTCAACACGCCTAATAATTACTCACATTTGTGATAATTTTCAGATGCATGGTTCTGTGAGTGATGTGCACAAGGGTTACAGGAGGCCTCACAGAGCAACAAGTCCTGTTTCTTCTGCTGTGGCAACCACTTTGAGTACCTCTTATAATTTCAGAAATCAAGCACCGCTTGTATTCACCTTTTGTTATCAGTTTATATTGAGTATTATAATTTTAATACAGTTTTTTCCTTACTTAAAATGTGTACACATTTTTGGCATCCTCTCTCTCTGTGTAGGTGTGCAAGTTGGAGAAATACATGCATAAGTCAATATTATATTGTGTCAATCCTCAAATTTTATATTTCAGCCAGGGACAAACATATTTTGGGTAAATGAAATTCATAGGTGAGCCATAAATTTACAAAAAGCAGACAATACTAGTTTGGATTTTGACACATAAGATATATAACCACCCTCCCATGTTGGGGCAGCAGTGAGAACAGTGAGAAGTCACAAAAGAGTAGGAGAAGCATAGGACCTAAATCACCCATGGATAGACCATAGAAAATGGGCAGTAGACCTGAAAAGGCTTCTGATATTTGAATCAAGGATGGAATGTTTCATTTACAACCAGTCTAAAAGGGCCTTCTTGGTGACTCAGACTGTCCTCTATGTTAGAGTCCTGCACTTAGCAGGTCCAGCAGCATATCTCTAGGAAACAAGGCCACCTAGATTACAGCCGAGACCAAGGAATTCAGTTTTGTCCCTAGCATGTCCTCTCTTTGGGGAAACCAGAAGTAAATTTACAACCTCATGTCATAATTCCAGAAGATTGGAACATTTAAGCTACCCCTCTTGGCTTTAAAAATAGTTTTTCTCTCAAGAAACTATTTTTGAATTAATGAAAAATGTATGGTCACCCATCTTTTTATTTAACAAGCATTTTTCAGTGGTTGCTGGAGGCCAACATTTGTGCTACATAGCATAGATATAAAATCGAAGGCATTGCCCATGTCATGGGATAGCTTGCAGTCTAGTGAACAGAATGTTCACAAGGACAAGATTAACAGTCAATTAATTAAACACTAAAGTGAAAGTGTGTAATTGTGTGCCTGGGTCTGCTCTATGGTGTTGGAAAGGGCCTCACTACGAAGGAGGAGGCTGTCTTGAGCAGCTGATGTTGAGCAGAAATTTATCAGATGAGAAACAGGAGAGTGGCATTTCAAAAGGAGAGAGAGTAGGAGGCTGCATAGGTTCCAAGGAAGGAGGAATATGACAGGGGCCTAAGGTAAGTAAGTGGTATCAGGGTCTCCCTAGTAAGTTACATGCTCTGACAATGTAAGAGTTTCCCTGAAAACGGAAAAGAAAAAGTACATGGTGGTCATATTTGAATTCATTCTGAATTAATGAGAAATGTTGAAGTGTGTCCATCCATCCTTTTGTTGTTAGGTGCTGTTGAGTCAGGTCCGATTCATAGCGACCCTCACAGGGTTTTCAATGACTGATTGTTTCAGGATTGCTTCAAGAGTAGATTGCCACATCTTTGTCCAATTTTTGCTGTGCTGGGGATCAAACCCAGGTCCTCAGAGAGTGCAGTGCGTCACTCTACCAGCTGAGCTAAAACCCATCCAGCCCATCCAACCATTTGTGTAGCAAGTATTCAAATGCATTCCTGCATTAGAAGTTCAACAAATTTAAAGATGCTAATTCAGAATAAAAGAAGATAAAAATTTGGTTGCTTTCTTTGTGATGCCCCAAAGACAAATGCCAAAGGACTTAAATGTTACTGTCTCTAGCACAGTCAGGGGTGCTTTGACCATGTAACCACAGCCCTAGGTGGATCCCTGCTAAGAATGTCTGCACTTGAATGGGCTGCTTCCATCCTGAGATTCTCTGGTACAATCTTAACAAGAGCACTGCATTTTCATATGACACTGGGCCCTGAAAATGGTGTAGCTGACTCTGAGAATAGGACATTTTCAGAGTTTAGAAATGGTTCAGTATTTTATTTAAAGTGGAAAGAGGTAGAGGTGGTGGATGAGGTTGAACAGGTATATAGCAGCATGTATTGAAAGGCCTGGAAATCCTGCTAAGTATTCACAATTTACTTGTTGTTGTTGTTGTTGTTGTTGTTGTTGTTAGGTTCCATGGACTCAGTGTCCTACTCATAGTGACCCTACATATAACAGGGGAAATAGTATTGATAGTGCTTCTCTACTATTCATAGGGTTTTCTTTCTTTCTTTCTTTCTTTCTTTCTTTTTTTTTTTTTTTTTTTTTTTTTTTTTTTTTTTTTTTTTTTTTTTTTTTTTTTTTTTTTTTTTTTTTTTTTTTTTTTTGCAGTTCTGGGGATTGAACCCAGGGCCTCATGCCTGCATGCTCTGCAAGTGCTGGACCACTGAGCTGCACCTCCAGCCCATTTTTTTACTTTTTGAGACAGGGTCTCTCTAAGTTACACAGACACAGACTGCCTCTGGTCTTGAACCTGTGATGCTCTTGCCTCCGCCTCCCAAACCGCTGGGATTATAGGCGTGTGCCACTGCACCCGGCTTATTCATAGGGCTTTCAATGGTGTATTGTTTTTTGGGAATGGGTTGCTGGGTCCTTCTCCCAAGCCTCCAGCACCAGGCCGGATCCTGCCTAGCTTCTGAAATCTGACAGGATCAGATGCTACAGTGATATGGCTGCAGGCAATCTACCTGTGGGAAAAGGATAATCATGGAAGAATTTGAGCAAGAAAGCAGCATGAAGAGCTTTGACTTTTAGATGACTCTGGTGTGATATAAGGGCCAGAGTACATGAGTAACAAAGCTTTTCTCACTCAAAATGAATGCCTTCTCATTGTTTGAGTTTCATTTATTGAGTGTAAAGTTTTGATCCACATTAAAACACAAAGGTGTCTGGGAAGAATAATAGCAGTGACTTAATTTACACTTTACAGCAAAATAAGATAAGACCTGGGAGCTCCTTTGAGAGCTGGACATAAGAAAGAGAATGGAAAAACAGGAGCCAGAACATCCTGCATGCAGGTGGGAAGCCACAGACAAGCCAGGCCTTTAAGGAAAGCTTGGCCTTCTCTTCATTTTTGCCTAGCCTGACACACACATAAATTTTTTTCCCAAAGACTGTAATTCGGCAGAACTGTCTTCCACACCCTTTTTTTGTTTTGTTTTCTATTGTGGTGGTTCTCAAAGTGTGGTCCCCCCCAAAGCAGCATCTACTTCACCTGGAACTTATTAGAAATGCATTCTCTGCTCTGCTCCAGTAGAGCTGCATTGGAGACACTAGGGCTGGGGCCCAGCAATCTATTGTTACAAGCCCTCTGGGTGACCCTCAACCAGCCAAGAACTGTTACTCATTGTAAATTATGCCTCATGGAACTCAGATATTACAATAAAAAAGGTGGAAATGTCCTTTTGGCAGTAGAATGGATAACTAAAAGTGACTGTAATATCACATGGATGTACATTCTGCAAAAGATCTAGGGCAAACATGATTGTAAAAATCTTCATAACTGATAATGCAGCAGTTCCAGAATGACTTTAAAAGGGCATATATTATCACAAAGTTTATGAATCACAGCTTCTGCAGTTAGCAGCAATATTTAACAACACTAAATGATGATGATTTTTTTTAATCCTAGACAAGCATGGTTATTATATGGGACAAATGTATTTGTACCATTATCTTCCAAAGGAGTACCGTTGCTGATAGTGCTAGAAGTTTTGATCGCTTTGTGCCTCACTATGTACCCATAATATTGCAGCTCTGATAATACATGCCCAAAAGCCACAATCATTTATATAGTCTATAATAATTTCTGAAATGCAGTCCAAGTTGCTGCTAAAACCCAGCATTTCTTAGATTCTTTCCATTGTCCTCGAAGAATAATCCAACAGACCAGTAAGGATTACAGAGTAAACACTTTTTTGATAATCTAAATGCTTCTAGTGGAATTTTAAATAGTTTGACATTTGATCTCATTAAAAAGTGATGTAAAATACATATGTCTTAGTAAACAATTGAACATTAAGGATTGTAATTCTATCTCATATTCTCATAGTGGAGTGTTTTCTGAGACTTTCAGCAGAATTCTTTCAAATTAGAGTTCAATGATCATCTTTATATTTTACCCGGGGTTTGAAATACATGAACCTGTCTACTTACTTGAACAATGGTCTCTATTATGGTGTCTTTTTCTTTAAATTCAAATATTATACTCAGCATTTTAGGAATTCCTATCCCAAGTACAGGCAATTAGATTGTCTATAAGTTACTGAAAGCCTTATAAAATGAAATGAAATGGGATTTTGTGCATTGAAATGAGTTCAAAAATGTGTAATGTTTGTCAATGCTAGTCTCTGTCAAACTTTCCTCATTATCTTCAGGTTCTGTTGCTGCTAACCAATGAAAGAATCTGACACAGACTTCTAAAGCAATGATATTTCCTTCTAAGGAGAAGTAATGCCTCTCTTAGCAACTGGGAATCAAATTTTTGGCCTTAAAGATGGGAGAGAGAAGAGAATAATGCTTCCTACTCCCACCATTTGTTGTTGTTTTGTGCTACCTAGTCAGCGTCCAACTCATAGTGACCCTATATACACCCTACGTACAACAGGCAAAACATTATTGTCAGTGCTGATTATTTTGGGGAATGGGTTGCTGGGTCCTTCTCCCAAGCCTACGGCACCTGGTGTTCCCAGGCAGTCTCCCATCTAAGTACTAACCCGGTCAGACCCTGCTTAGCTTTCAAGCTGAGGGGATCAGATGCCACAATGGTATGGTTGGGGGCAGTCCCACCATAAACTACAGGAAGTTTGAAAACATTCTCAGGATAGACAAGGGTAGACATAGGCATTTGTTTTGCTTTTACTAATGTCTAGAACTAACTAAGAGCTGGTGGCCAGGGACTCTAAAATAAGAGAATACTGAGTCAAGAGATTTGAGAAACCTGGAGATATTAGCTGAGGATAGGGCTCCAGTGCAAGGTTCACCTTGCTGCATGGCCTGCATTTGGCATCATGAATCTGGATTAAGACCAGAATAAAAGGAATCACCATGCTTGCTTGTCAATTATTGTCTATCCTTCCTACTGGTACTGGTAATCCGAGACCCCTAGACCACTCTGTGATTCTATGGTTCTGTTTTCCCTATCTCAGAAACCTTGATGGAACAAGGAAGGAAACAAATGCTTACTTAACAAACTTGTAGCAAGTGATGAAGGAGTGATGGTCTGTCTTCTTAATCACTTCTGGGATATCTGAAAAATGAATCTCTAATTAGTACACTCCAAAGCTGTATGGAGACAATGTTTGGGAGCTAGGGGCCTCTTTCTTAAAGCCAAGAGGCTGGAATCACAAACTCTTCTCTTTCCCAAGTATACTACCTCCCTCTAGGTTTTAACCTTCTTGGTTGTGTGTGAGGGGTGTCAACTGATGTTGTTGTTGTTAGGTACCATCAAGTTGTGTCCCACTCATAGCGACCCTCATAGGGTTTTCAATGGCAGACTGTTTCGGGATTGCCTTGGGAGTGTATTGCCAGGTCCTTCTCCCATTTTTGCGGTACTGGGAATTGAACTTGGGACCTCAGAGACTGCAGTGCAGCGCTCTACCAACTGAGCTAAATCCCAGCCCCTGATGATGTTGTATTCCTCTTAAATCAGATTCTTATGTTTGAAGCCCAGAGCATTCTGTCAAAGGCTGTGATGGGAGCAAAGGGAATCACTTACTGAATGTCTACTTGGATGTCCTAGAGAAACTAAAATCACACGTATAAAAAAGTTCATTCTCTATACCCTTGTCTGCTCCTCCTTCTGAAAGACCTCTCAGTGTGGGTATCATCACCTAGTTGGCCAAGCAAAAAGTTTGGAGATACTTGATTCCCTTGAAGGTGGTTAAGATATTATGAAGGCATGAGAATTTTCAAGAAACACAGAGTCTGGGAGAAGGAAGTATTTTGAAAGAGAGAAGATGGAGCATGGTAAGGGAAGAGGAGCAAGCAAAATAGCTCCAGACTCTCTCTCTCTCTTGTCTTGCCAATAACTGGTGAGTGAGTGGGTAGAGGGGCGATCCATGCTTCCTCCCTTGGCAGGATGTTCCTCCAAACCTCCAGACTAGAGAAATGTTCCCATTTCCTTTTCTCCTCAGCTTCCAGTGAGAATGTTTCCATTCTAAAACACCCTAATGCATGGGATTATTTCAGAGACAGAACAAGTTTGTGCCAGACAGACAGGGGTCAGAAGGAGTCATGATTCTATCTCATATAGAACACAGTCCAATAAGCAACCAAATTGGTAATTTGAATTAATTCATATCTTTACCCAATCTCTCAGGAAAGAGAAGGAAATGTGGACTAGGTTAAAAGACATACATTTTTTATAACATAGAAAAGCAGGAAAACATCATACAAATCCATTCTCTCATATCTTTACCACTTACCATGACAAGCATTCTCTGGTATCTTCTAGAACTTTTTCCCAGTTTCAGCTCCCTACTTGGGTTCCATTTTCTTTCTAATGTAAATCTTCTAACTTCTCCAGGTTACTCAGGCCTATTTACTTATGCCAAATTTTTCAATAAGATCCAGGTGAATGTATGAGTGTGTATATAGTGGTGGCATTTTGATTTATTTTCTGTCTTCTCCACTGGAGTGTAAACTCCATGAGATTAGAGACTTTATTCCTTTCTGCTTAGAGCAATACCTGGCATGTAGTGAGTCCCCACTGGCTATTGAAATAATGAATGAATATACTAATAATATGTGTCTCTGCTACCCAAGGGTTCATTATATTTATTTTCAGCCACATTTACCAATCCTTTACTGGAAATTATATTGCATATTAAAAGGAACTGTACTGAATAATGACAGAAATTTGTGTTTTCTTTTGTCTCCATTGAATGATTTGTTCTATGTCCTTTAGTGACACACATATCTTTGCAAATTCAGTTTTTCCATCTGTTATTCTGAACATTAGCACTTTAAAGAGACCATCTGAGACCTGGCATCCAGAACTTGGAGCTTTTCACAGTACAGATGAAGTGGCAATGTCTTTGTTGTCTCACTGATTTTACTATTAATAGAGATAACGTAAGAGTGATGACTCAAGTTCAAAACTAATGTCCAACCTTAAAACATGTTTCCCAAGGGGAAAAAAGTTAAGATGATTTGACATCAGTACCTCTGGTCCTCTCTCCTTTATATAGCATGTGAATAAAAGCAAACTAACTTATGAAGTATTTTATCATGTGGCGTAAGGAGTAGAAAAATGTCCTGGAAAGTCTTATAATCAAATTTCCCTCAAAGATGGGCATTCATCTGTAAGAGAACATCACTTTTAAATATATATTTGTGTGTACCTCAACCACAGGAAAACTCAGTATTTTCCAATGCAATAGGTTGAGGGCTTCCCAGGAGCTAGAACAAGTCTAAGGAGAGAGTGTCTTCCCTGTAGCAACAAACTATCTTCTTTTAGCTCTCTGCTCTCAGAGAAAAAAAGATAACCTCAAAGACTTGAGTTTACATAGCCTCCATGGTTGTAGACCATAAACTGAACAGCAAGAGACTTTTCCTCAAAGGAAGCAATCTACTGATAAGTGCTTCTTTGCTTCCGTGGAAATTTGTTTTTGGAAACTAGAGTTCATGGGAAATCCTTAACTTGGGAAGTCTCTGAGGTTTCGAACTTTAGATAGCAGAGTGGGGGAATATGATAACAAAGATAGCTGAAGAAAGTCATACATCAGGGAGTACATTTACTACAACTGCATTAGGAAGTCACCATCAGTTGTGAGCAGAGAATGACTCTATCCAAGTTCCATGGCAATGATGAGTGCTCTCAGAGCATCTCTCAGAGAATTCTCACAGCATCTTCTGTGCCAGACATTCCTGGCCATTCTATCTGAAAGTGGAGTGGACTGGAGCCTTGGAAAAATGTCAGAGAGCACCAAGACACAGGGGTCAGTTCCACTCAGCAGGAAGACTCCTTACTATAGGAGTTGTCTATTCTCCTCTGGATAACACCTTTTTAAATTCCCTTTCAGCAATTTCTCCTCTTCCCAACCAGCTCCCAGATTGAGCAGGCAGAAAATAGAATCCTTCTAGAAAACAGCTGAGGAATTCCATCCTATTCCCCAGCAGACTGGTTAATGGGTGTTTGAATTGTTAGTGTCTCAGTGCAATAGGCTCATGCTATGGAGTATGCACTTCACAGGCTGATGAATTAGAAATTTCTCTTCCATAAGGTGATAGCAAAAAGAAGAAAACAACAACAACAACAACAACAAAAACCCCAAACTACTTGAAACCCAGCTCTGCTGTCAAAGTCCTTATTATACATAGGACAGCAAGGTAAAGAGCATGAGCCATGGAATCAGATGCCTACCATTAATTTCTAACTCTGCTGCTTACTAGTGGCCTGTTTTCTGGGCAAGTTACTTAACCTCTGTATGTTTTAGTTTACTCTACTGTCAGTAGATAACAACAGCCAGACAGTATTTACTAAGTGCCAAGACTTATTCTAGTGTTTGGCTTTCATTCATTAATTTGATGCTTTCAACAACCCTATGAGAGGTACTTTTGTTATATGACTCCCTAGTTGTCTTTTCTCTACTGTCTTGAGTATCAAGGAACATTTGATAAGTATGTGGGATTATGCTGAGCTTGATGGACATTATCGCTTTAATCCTCGCAGAAATCTCATGAGGAAGGTGCTCTTGTTTTACCTATTTATACTGGAAGAAACTGAAGCACAGAGAGGTTTACTAACTTATCCAAAGGCAGTAAGTGGTGCTATTAGGATTTTAGGAGTCAGACTTTAAGTGTTATGTTTTTAAATATAAAGCCACATATCAAAGTTCTCCCCACTTGTTAAAAGGGAATAAAACCAACTCAAATCACATGTTTGTGAATGTGAAACATTTAAAAAGGAAGGCTTAATAACCACCTTACAATTTTTGCATCAAAATAAATAGAACTGAGAGACAAAATCACAATCTCTGGCTTTAATTTTGTTGTTGTTGTTGTTTTGCCTTGCTACAGGATTTTATGATGAGGTTCCCATGAGAAAAGGGATCCTTGTGGTCATGTAAAATAATCAACAAAAAGAATGCAGGAAAGGGCACTGGTAAACCATATTAGGAAATGGCTAACAATATGTTTGTTTCCACGCTGACATGAGATTCCCCTAAATGTACTTTCACAATCTACAAGATGGCAGTAAATTGCCCCTAGAGGGCGCCAAAGAGGTCATTGCTCTTTTTTTTTTTTTTTTTTTTTTTTTTTTTTTTTTTTTTTTTTTTTTTTTTTTTTTTTTTTTTTTTTTTTTTAAATCTTTTGGTAGATCTGGCATGGGCTCCCTGCATCTCTGAGGGTTTTTGGATAGTCCTTTAAAAAAACCCCTCAGGGCCTTCCTCTGGTTTGGAGAGTGGGCCAGGGTCACCCAGAAAGCTAAATGCAGCTGCTGGGTGATAAAATCTCCATGGTAAACTTACTTGCAGCTAACCACAGGACGGCAGAGAGCATCTAATGCAACCACAAAGTGGTTTGCTGGCACGGAATTTTCCCAACCCTTGGAAGGAGATACCAAGGGATGTTGTTTGGTCTCCATCTTGGAACTCTTTCTCTTAGCAAGAGGAAAAGACTGATATCCATCCGTCTGACACCATTTGGGCACAGTCTTCTGTGGAGGCAGAGAAGGAACGTGTTGCCTGTTGGATCCTCACCACCCCAGGCCCTGTGATCTTAGAAGAGCTGTTCAACCATTCAGTTACAAAACAGGCCTGCAGAAAATATGCTAGTGGGGATGGATAAACTGTAGTAGAATACCAGAGCTCTTTGTAATAGGACAGATTTATTTTTCCCCAAATATTACAAGACATTAAATTTTAACACAGAATTGTAAGTTCTTGGTAAGCTTTAGCAACCCCTGGCATGCTGTTAGCTTGACATGACTCCTTCTAACAAATGCCCGCCATTGAGGTCAGTATGTGAAGCTTGCACAGAACCACTGGCTGTTTGCAGGCAAGCAAGAAGACATTCTGTTCTGAAGAAATTGAGATTGACAGTATTAAGACCTTGAATTTTTTTCTTTAAAATATTGTTCTTGCTTATTCTTCAGCACTGCCTTTGAGATAGAAATTGATGTACTTAATGGCTAGTATTGGCTGATGCGACTAAATTACATGAAAGAATGGCTTTCATCGTGTTGCTCAATTTAGGGATTTCTTTCATTTCAAAGACAAAGTTAATTACCTTTAGAAAATGCTAAGCGATTATCTACTAATAATAGCAGGGAAGACGTTCCTGGAGTAGTCATTTCAAAGCATGGTAGGGAGTTGGGTGGGAGAAAGGCTTTTTATTTGAATTAATGCTGAAAAAATGAAAACTATGTTAAGCCCTTGAACACTTTAATGAGGAGAGATGAGGCTGTTGCTTCAGCCTGTCAGTGGGCTTGGCCAACAGTCCATCCCATCCTTTTGAGAACTTGGCACAAAGGCCTGTCTGATGCACCCTCCATATGGTTCCTGCCACATTGACCTCCTCTAACCACTTATGACCCGGCATTGGAAAGGCCCAACTCTGTGATACTTAGAGAGGTATACCAAAGGTGTGAGCTCTGCGTGAAAGACAAGGAAGACTCTAGCCTAGTGCTTTTCAGTTACATCCAGGGATTTGCTGTTGCTTGGTATTAGAATGCTTACAGTCTGGCACCATAGTTTTGGGCTTCCAGAACTGATTGTCTGTCTCTGTCTGTCTGTCTGTCTGTCTGTCTGTCTGTCTCTCTCTTTTTCTTTCTCTCTCTCTCTCCCACAGTGCTCTTCTATCTCCCCACTATTATACCCAATTTCTGGCCCCTGAAGAATGATGATGTTTCCAAATTTTCTGCCATTTTCTCAGTTCAAAATCCCATGTAAGCTGGGTACAGAAAACTGAGTCATCAAAATTCTCTATTGTCTTTTGGCTTCTTGTAGTGAAAGAATGAGGCTATACTCATGGTATGGCTTGTCAATGCGTGCTAGATTTCTCTCTCTGCACATAGCTCTCAGGCAACCCCAGTATTTCTTTGCCCTTGGGAGAAGAGCTGGTTGGGAGCTACCTGGAGATGCTTTGAAGAGTGAGGCCAATTTGGTGTGTCAGGGAGGATACCAAGCTGTTTCTGTTTCCCAGTGGGGTTAGGTTGAATGTCATGCTTAAGTCACCTAGCACTGTGCTTTAGTGTAAGTGACAACCCTTTTAAAAGCAAGGCTGGCAGAAGACTGACTGCTCAAATAAAATATAGCCACATGAATGCATTTCAAATCCTTTCTCCCCCCAAAAAGCAATTCCCTGATTTCATGGGCTAACCATAAGATGATCTTAGAATCCTCAAATTATAGCTCTTTAAAATCTCAGTATTAATCTTGCATGTGCTTAGGCCCAAACAAGACAGAGTTTATAGGTAATTGATCTTTAAATTGAAGCCCAGAGTTTTGAGGATTCTGCAAGGGAGAAAACTATTTATTTGCTGGGATGAACATTGAGATGTCCAGATTCTCATTTCTGATAGACAGCAACCACCATCATAATGTGGTATCTATGTTGACAGCTTAGTTAAGAACTACTTTAAACACTGGAAATAAAATAAAAATAAAAATGTATCAAGTAAAAGATCTGCCAGCTAACACACAAAAAATATAAATATATATTAATACCTATTGACGTTTCTCTTTTTAGTACTGGGGGTTGAACCCAGGGTTTTGCACATGCTAGAAAAGTGCCCTACCACTGAGCTGCACCCACAGCCCCTCTTTAAATTTTTTTGTTTTAAGACAGAGTTTCACTAAGTAACACAGGGTGCCTTTGGCTTTGAACTCATGATCTTCCTGCCTCTGCCTCCTGGGTGTACCACCATACACAGTCAGTCATATCTATTTATATGCTAATAAATATATGAAAACAAATAAAGGAAATATAAAGGGGATCATATTCTTCAGAGAGAGCAGGAGAAAGAAATTTATTAAGTTCACTTTATAAAAACCATAGAATCTAAAGAGGATAAACATGTTTTCCTTCTTTTCTTCTTTGGAGCTCCAATATTTTGTCATTTAACTCAACAAAGCTCAGTTTCCAACCTTTGTCTTTTTAAAAACCATATTGCTATCTTTTTTTTCCATTTTAGGTTTACCTGTCCCTGTTTATTCCAAGTTATGAAATGTCACTTAAATATCAAATTTAGAGCTGGAAAGAAGAGTTAGAAACTTGTAGCCTCACCCTTTCATTTTATAAATGAGGAAAGAGAGTCTTAGAGAAATGAAGTAACTTTCCTAAGGTGACATAACTATTTAATGGCAAAACTGGGACAAAAATTAAGACTTCCTGACTCCCAGTCCAACAAAGTTGGGTTCCAAATGTTACATGACATGAGATCTTCCTGGAGATGTGACCCATCACTGCCGAATTCCAGGCAGCTTCAAAGAAACAAGCAAGAAAAGAAGATGATTTGGACATTTGAGGCCATCCTTCTTTGCTTCCTCTAAATATTATCTCTTTAGGACAAAGCTCCATAATTCTGACCCAAGAAATGCCCTGACACTTCAGAGATTGAGCTAGGAGTCTCTTTATATCCATATGAGATGCCATGGAAGTTATTCCAATTAAACTGAATTTGTTGTTTTTGTTAGGTGCCATCAAGTCAGGCCAGACTCATAGTGACCCTGTGTACAACAGAGCAAAACACTCCCTGACCCTGTGCCATGTCCGGTACTACATCAGTGCTTCTCTGCTATCCATAGGGTTTTCAATGACTGATTATTTTGAGATTAGTTTGGGAGTGGGATGCCAGGTCCTTCTCTCATTTTTGTGGTGCTGGGGATCAAACCCAGGGCCTCAGAGGGCACAGAGTGGCATTCTATAAACTGAGCTAAACCCCAACCAGCAAACCAAATATAGGTAGATGCTATTCCCTGGGTAACATCATTTAAAAGAGGGAAGGTTGTTTAAGCATTATAATACAGACTTAGCCTGTACTTATGAATTAATGCAGGGCCTATGACTATGTAGGACTCAGTCATTTCTTCATTTCTCCATTGATGCATCCAACATATAATTATTGTGTGCCTGGTACATGTCAAGTGATGCAGTGGTGAACAGGACAGACATAGCACTGGCTTCCTCAGAACTTGTAAGTATTGCACATTGAGCAAATGTTTATAACAAGTTATGAGGAAACACACCAGAGAGCTTCACCAAGAACCAAATCTTTGGGTTGACATGGCTCAGTGGTTCTTGGCGAGGGTACTTTTGGGAAGTAGTAGAGCATTTGAAGTTGTTACATGCTGGTGAGAGGCTACCAGTCTGTAAGTATCAACAAGCAGGTTTGCTGGATGTATTGTGCTGTGCCCCCAAACTCTGTAATGCAGGGAATTGCCTGGCATCACCCAAGGCTTTTGAGTCCTCGCAGGGTATTCACAAAGGTGAAAGACCTTGTTTATAATTTCCTCAGCCTAGACTTCCACTCTGTTTTGCAGATCTCTATGAAGTAATTTTTGCACAGCTTTGACATATATTGAATGTTCAAGAAGTGCAACCAATGTGGAAAGCTATTTTATTTTGTTCAAAAGTTAAGAGAGGAGACCACAATTCCATAAAAGCATGTCACTGGTGGCAATGCTGCCAATAAAGCACAACTCTAGGAGGCTACATTTGGTCCCTCTCTGCCATGATGGTTGCGCACATGGGTGCACTGAAATGCATTTTGAAGTGGAAGTTAATTACCTCTTCTTACTCCTTCATGTTAGGGCAGCAGATTGGATTTTTTCAATCCATAAATAAAGGGAGGTTATTTTATCTCTGCAATTTTATTTCTGATTAGATTTTAAATGAAAGAGAACAAAATATCAACAGGTAGAGAATGGCAGTGTTTCCCTTGTGTCTACGAATGCCTTTGATGGTATCACTCAACTGACAGCCTTCATGGCTCTGCCTGCTAAGTAGTTATTGGTTAGATAGAATAGAGGTGCCTCGTCTCCTGTTTTAATGACTATGACTCAGGAAGATGAAATATTAAAGAGAGGAGTGTAGACTGCCCACTTCCATGTCATTTTCAGGTTGCTCAATCCTGAAAGCATGTATTGATTTTGATTTTGGAGAACTAGAAAACTGCACTGAGAGAGGAATTTTGTGACTGGTATTTAAAATATATGCTGTGGAGCTAGAGCCACAAGAAAGAGTCTCAACAGTTCGGGTGGTGTTAGTAATTACAGGAGACTTGGGAGGGTGGTCAGGGGATGTTCACAAAGTTGGTGTAGCAGCGCTTTCTCCAGCTCTACCTGCTATTCCATTCTGGCTGAGGTAGTGCAGGAGAAAGTCTGATTGACAATGGATGTAGGTACCAGAGTGTGGACTTAATGATGTTCAGAGACTTCAGTGTCTCTCAGAAGCCCACCCCTCCCCTCCTCAGACATTTCAGCACTCTCAGCTACCGTGATATTCTGGCACTTTTCTAATGACCTCTTACTTAATTGTCTAAGAAACAAAGGGGTAGCAAATGCTGGGCAGCTGGCAGATCACCACCTTCCTAGTGGATAGATATAGATAGCAAGACTGTGCTGACTTTATTCTTTTTACTCTGTGGTTGCAGCCATTTGATAAGTTAGAGTTTGATTGTTGTTAAGTGCTGTCGAGTCAGTGTCTGACTCATAGAGATCCTATGTACAACAAATGAAACACTATTGTCGTGCTTCTCTGCTATTCATAGGGTTATCAATGGCTGTTTTTTGGGAGTGGGTTGCCAGGTCCTTCTCCCATAGAGTTTGATGAGCAAGGAAAAAATAGAATCCAGGGAAAGTGAGCATTAAAACAAGCATATAGTACTGGAGGAGACCCTCCCTGGACCCCTCAGCTACACTTAAATACAGAGTAGCCCTGGCCCATGAGAAACAAACTTCACACAAATTGAATTTCTGATGGTTTACTATTATCAAAGTCACCAAATTATTTTCTTAATAGATACCCAATTAGAGAATTCAGTTTCTTTTAGAAGAGTTTGTGTTTTGTCTGTTCCTTTTTTAACCTTTGAAATCTCAAATCTCTAGAACTGAAGGCTTTTCTGATCACAGACCTGGAATTTGTGATTGGAGCATCCTTCAGATAAAGTTAGGGGATTCCTATTGCTGCTATAATAGGAAACCTGTAGCATGACCATTTGTATTAAATGGCATTTTTGGCATTTTGGAGTTTGCTCCCCTCCCCCCATCCCAGTGTGAGGTCAGCTCTCCTGGTAGCTGCAATGAGGTGACCAACTTGTTTTGCCCAGGTCTCCAAATGTTCTCAAATGGTGACTAATTTTAGTCAAAATGGACTTAATCCAAATATGAACAGGGGACTGAGAAGAGCAAGGCTCCATATCCCATTATAAGAACCATCCAGATTCTCCATAATGCTGTATGTTAAATCCTTATAATAAGCTGCTTTGTGAGTCTTGGTGCTGGTTCAGTATTTTCATTGCTGTGATTACCCGATGGTCTCTTGGCTAGCTGAAGCTCGAGTACTCTTTCCCTTGATATGTTTCCATAACATCTCTCATCGGCCCAGTGAAACTTGTTAAGGGCAGAGTTAATCTATTGCAGCCTGACTCGCTGCCTCATGCCAAGAAATTTGGTGTGTTTCTTTCAGCTATTTTCATGAGGATGGTTCACTTTTTTGGGAGAGCTTTAGCTCCATCAAGTTAGTGAACAATAAAGCTGCAAAGAACCATTCTTGAAAACAGCCTCTCCAACCCCTCTTAAAACTGGGGGGGGTCCCACTGCCTAGATTGACACCCAAGTGGAGATATTATTTTTTTAGACACTGGATTTTAGTATGTGTATGTATATGAACACTTAAATATGTATCTTGCTCCAAAAGGAATTTTCCAGAACTTTTCAAAAAGAACTGAGATTTACATACCCTCGAGTGACGCTGTTTCCAATTCTACATCTGACCACCCTCTTACTGTTTGCTTATAGCTTGTAACTGACCCGGGCACTTGTAATAGAGAGATCACTAAGGTGATTCCAGGCCAGCAGTGGAAAGAAATAAATGAAGAAGTGAGGATTCTGTTTGATGTATATAGGGAGCCAAAAAGTAAACATAACCAATCAATTGTAAGAAAGCCCAGTTGATTTTGCTCAAATGCTCAGGCCAGGGAAGCAAACACATTTGTCAGCAGCTGAGCAGCTGGAATGTTCCAGATGAGAGATGTGCAATGAAGCCATCTTACCTGGAAAGAATGATGTGGCCTGGGAGGAGAGACCTCTGCCTGTACTCTTGCCCTGTCTTCTTCATCCTCCATCTGGCTTGCCCCCTTTGTATTTTTTAGCAGTTCATTTATGATGTTTCACCGTTTTGATCTGTCCCTGGCTCCATTGTGATTTCCTGGCACCAGCTGCATCTGGCATCTTCTGTCTTTGACCCTGCCTCAAGAGCAACAGTCACTCCCCTGGCTCAGCTTTCTCCCCTCCACTGATTATCTTAGGCTCCACCCCAGCCTGCCCTTTACCTGATTCTTTGCCTCTGGGCTCCAGGAGCAGGTGCCAGTTCAATTGCAGCCACACCCTCATTTGGGTTTCAACAGGACCAAGGGTGTTTTGTTTTGTTTCATTTTGTTTATTCCTTCTTCAGTCCCCACCCTCAACCTCTTCCTGCCATTTTGAAGAAAATCCAATGCTCAAGCACTCAGTAAAACAAACTGACAAGTACATTAAAAAGCCAAAATTTAGGTCTAAAATCAAAATGAAACAGAAGTAAAACAAAACAAAACAAAACAAAAACAACAAAAAACAGGACTTGTAGGACTTGTGCTTTTTCCCCAGTCCCCAAAACATTAAGGGATATTGGTGTAGTGGGTACATGAGAAGCACAAGGCCAAAGAGAGGCTGCTGAGGGCATCCCCGCACGCAAAAGAGGCCTCTACTAGCTGCAGATCTTGAGACTTATGCTTTAGTACAGTTTACACTGTTATTGTCAATAGAAATATAATGCCAGTCACATATGTGATTTTACCCCTAATTTTAAAAAGTAAAAAGAAAATGAAATTATTTTGAGGGCTGTATTTTACTTAACCCAAAATATTGTCATTTCAAGATACAAATAAAAATTACTAATGAGACTTTTACATTATTTAATTTTCTACTAAGTCTTATAAATGTCAAATCAGATGCTAAATTGTCTTTTGTTGTGTCCATGTGCATGTGAGCCAGAGAGAGAGAGAGAGAGAGAGAGAGAGAGAGAGAGAGACTTTCATTCTTTTTTATTGCTCACTACTATTGATATATATATATATATATATCAATCACATTTTTTAAATCCATTACTCTCTTGATGGACATCTTGGTTGGTTCCATATTCTGCAATTTTTAAAAGTGCTACTTTAAATATGGAAATGCAAGTGCCTCTGTGGTATGATGATTTATTTCCCATTGGGTATATTCCCAGGAGTGGTATAGCTGGGTTGTATGGCAGTTCTAGTCTTAGATTTCTAAGGTAACTTCATGTTGATTTCCAAAGTGGCTGAACTAATTTACAGTCCCACCAGAAGTGTAAAAGACTTCCATTTTCTCTGCATCCTCTCCAGCAATTTTTATTATTTGTTTTCTTGATCTTGGCCATTCTTACTGGAGTGAGATGGAATCTCAGGGTTGTTTTGATTTGTATCCTTGATGGCTAGGAATATTGAGTATTTTTTCATGTGTTGCTTGGCCTTTTGAACTTCTTCATTTGAGAACTCTCTGTTCCTTTGCTCACTTATGTATTGCATTATTTGTTGTCATGGAATTTGCTTTCTTAAATTATTTGTATATTCAAGATACAGCAACAATAGTGCCCTGTCAGATGTGTAGGATGTGAAGATTCTCTCCCATTCAGTGGGTGCTCCCTTGACTTTGTTGATTGTTTCCTTTACCATACAGAGTTTTTTATTTTCATGTAATCCCATCTGTCAATTCTTAGTACCATGTCCTGGAAGATTAGAGTCTTGCTAAGGAAGTACTTTCCTATGCCTATGTGTTAGAGCATATTTCCTATCTTTTCTTCTAGTAGTTTTAAGGTTTCTGGTTTTATGTAGAGATCTTGTCCATTTTGAATTGACCTTCATGCAAAATAAGAGATGCAGGTCTATTTTCAATTTTCTGCAAAGGGAAGTCCAATTTTGCCAGCCCCATTTGTTGAAAAGGCTATCTTTTGTCCATTGGCTGTCCTCAGTCACTATGCCAAAAATCAGGTGGCTGTAGTTATGTGGGTGTATCCCTGGGTCTTCATTTCTGTTCCATTGGTCATCAAGCCTATTTTTGTGCCAGTAGCAAGCTGTTTTTGCTACTATAGTCCTGTAGAATAGTTTGAAATCAAGTATTGTGATCCCACCTGCACTGTTTTTGTAGCTTAAGATTGTTTGGGCTATACACTGTCTTTTGTGTTTGCATATGAATTTTAGGATTTTTTTTTCTATTTCTGTAAAGGCTGTCATTGGAATTTTAAGGGGGAATGCCTTAAATCTGTAAATTGCTTTTGGTAATATAGCCATTTTTACAATATTGATTCTCCCATTCCAAGAGGGATGTCCTTCCATCTTCTAGTATCCTCTGCAATTTCTTTTTTTAGTGTTTTAAAGTTTTCCTTGTAGAAAGCTTCAGCGTTTTTCTTTAGATTGATTTCTAAGTATTTAATTTTTTTTGGTGGTGTATTGTGAAAAGGATTGTTGCTTTAATTTCCTTTCTTCCAGTTCACAGTTGGTGTAAAGGAAGGCAACTGATTTTTAAGTGTTTTTGTATCCTGCTACTTTGCTGAAGGAGCTAATTAGCTCTAAGAGTTTTCTAGAGGAATTTTTGGAGTCCTTTAGTTAAGGGATCATGTCTTCTGCCAATAAGGATAATTTGACCTCTTCTTTGCCTATTTGTATCCCTTTGATTTCTTTCTCTGGCCTGATTGCTCTGGCTAGGACTTCGATCAAAATATTGAATAAGAGAGGAGAGAGTGGACATCTTTGTCTTGTTCCTTATCTTAGAGGTAATGGTTTCAGTTTTTTCCTGTTTAATATGATATTGGCTATAGGTTTGTCATAGGTAGCCTCTATGAAGTTGAAGTATTTCCCTATTATGCCCATCTGCTCCAGAGCTTTTATCATGAAAGGATATTGCACTTTGTTAAAGGCCTTCTCAGCATCTATTTAGATGGTCATGTGATTTCTATCTGCAATTCTCTTGATATGTTGAATTACATTGATTTTCATATGTTGAACCAGCCTTGCATCTGTGGAATGAAGTCTACTTGATCATGGTGTATGATCTTTTTTATGTGTTGCTGAACTCTGTTTGGCAGAATTTCATTGAAGATTTTTGCATCAATATTCATTGGGGAAATTGGTCTATAATTCTCTTTCTTTGAAGTGTCCTTGCACAAGTTTTGGTATCAGGGTGATACTGGCTTAGTAGAATGAGTTTTGGAGTACCCCTTTCTTTTCTACTTTATGAAATTACTTGAGAATAGGTATTAATTTTTCTTTGAAGATTTGATAGAATTCTAATGTGAACCCACCAGTAATGGGCTTTCTTTGTTGGGAGACTTTTTATTCCTGTTTCTATTTTGGTGAATGTAATAGGTCCATTTAAATTGCTTATGTCTTATAGACTTAATTTTCGTAACTCATGCGTATTAATGAGCTTTTCTATTTCTTCTGTATTTTTGTTGTTTGGGGAATACAATTTCTCAAGGTATTCCCTCATGATCTTTTGCATTTCATTGGTATCAGTCATATAATCCCATAGTCATCTCTAATTTTTAAAATTTGAGATCTTTCTTTCTTTCTTGTGGTGAGATAAGCTATGTGACTGTCTATTTTATTAATCTTTTTGAGGAACCAGTCTTAGACTCATTAATTATTTTAATTGTCCTTTTGGATTATAATTGGGATATTTCTGCCTTGATCTTGATAATTTCTGTCTGAGTGCTCCTTTTGGGATTGGCTTGTTGTTGGCCTCCTAGTGCCTTAAGATGTGTCATTAAGTTATTTAACTGGGCCTTCCTTAAATTATTGATGAAAGCATTCACGGCTATGTACTTCCGACTTAGAACTGCCTTTGCTGTATCCCATAAATTTTGGTAAGATGTGTTTTTATTCTCATTTGACTGCAGAAGTTTTTTCATTTTCTTTCTGATTTTTTTGAAGACCCATTGATGATTCAGCAGTGTATTATTTAGTCTCCATGAATTTGCAACATTTCTGTAATTTTTCTTGCTTTTGAGTTCTAGTTTTATTCCATTGTGGTCTAATAAGGTACAGGGGAGGATTCCTATACTTTTGTATTTGTTGGTACCATCTTTGTGGACTAAAATGTGATCTATTTTAGAAAAGGTTGCATGTGGTACTGAGAAGAATTTGTATTCTACATCAGATGGATGAAATATTCTGTAGTTGTATGTAAGGCTCTCTTGGTCTATGGTTTTTAGGTGCTGTCAAGTTGCATCCAGCTCATAGTGACCCTCATAGGGTTTTCAATGGCTAATTTTTAAGTCCTTTGTTTCTCTGTTGATTTTTTGCCTTGATGACTTATCTCTTCATAAAAATGAGGTATTGAAATCTCCCATAATTATTGTGTCTGGCCCAATTTGTTCCTTTATCTCCAACAAAATTTGTTTTGTGAAGCTGGGTTCTCCTGTATTTGGAGAGTACATATTAAGTATCATTATGGGTTCCTGGTTGACTGTTTCTTTTACTAATATGTAGTGTCTTTCTTTGTGTCTTCTGACTAGTTTTGAATAAAAGTCTAAATTTTATGAAATTAGTATTGCCACTCTGCTTTTTGTTTTCATTGTTACATGCCTGCCATATTGTTTTCCAGCCTTTAATTTTTAGCCTTTTATGGTCTTTATAGATGAGATGAGTCTCTTGAATGCTGTATATTGAAGGTATATGTTTTTAAATCCAGTTGGCAAGTCTATGTCTCTTCATTGGTAGAGTTAAAACCATTTACACTGAGAATAATTATTGAAAGGTGCGTGTTATTCTGCATTGATTTGGTATTTATTTTCACTTTTGTTTCTTTATTGATATTTAGCCTGTTGTTTTCTTAAGTTCTCTTCATGTTTATTGTTCATCTTTTTGATTTTGTATTTGAGGTGGTCTTAGCTCTCCATTATGTAGTGTTTCATTGAGGAACTTCTGTAATGCTGGCTTGGTGGCTATAAAACATTTGAACTAGTTAATACCATGGAATGTCTTGAACTCTCCATCCATTTTAAAAGATAATTTCACTGGGTAGTATAATCTTGGTTGGCAGAATGATGTCTGACTATGCTTTCCTTGCCTTTAAGGTTGTAGTTGAGAAGTCAACTATTATTCTGATAGGTTTGCCTTTACAAGTGAGTTGCTATTTCTCTCTTGTAGCTTTTAGAACAACTTCTTTGCTCTCTAAATTTAGCATTCCCATTACAATGTGTCATGGAGAATGTTCTGATCTACTCTGTTTGGGGTTCTGAATGTTTCAGTTGTATAGATATTCAGCTCTTGCTGTAGGCTTGGGAAGTTCTCATCTAATATTCCTTGAATAAATTTCCTAATCCTTTCCTGTTGTTTTCAGCTTGTTCATGAACTCCTTGAATTTGAAGGTTTCATTTCTTCATTTTATGAAAGACCTCTTGAAAATCCTGCTCATACTGCTTCCTCTTTCTTTCTACCTTTGTTGTTGTTAGGTGCCATCGAGTCATATCTGACTCATAGTGACTCTATCTACAATAGAACAAAACACTCTCTGACACTGTGCCATGCCTGGCACTATTGTCATTGCTTCTATGCTACTCATAGTGTTTTCAATGTTGGATCATTTTGGGAGTGGATTGCCAGGTCCTTCTTCCTAGCCTGCAGTGCCTTGTATTCCCAAGTGGTCTCTCATCCAAGGACTAACCAAGGCAACCCTGCTTAGCTTTTGAGATCAGGTGGGTTTGGATGCTAGGGTCTAATGGCTGCAGACCTTTCTATCTTGGCATCTGAGTAAGCAAGGTCCTCTACCTTTTCCTCAGCTTCAGCTATTCTATTTTTGGCTTTGTCTAGTGTGGATACTGAATATTCTGCCATAATACTGAGTTGATTAATTCTGCTTTGTGTCTTTGGGACCTCTTCTTGATTGTTCTTGAGGATCTTTCATTTCTCTGGAGAATTTTTCTTCCAAGTTACATACTTTTTGTCTAGTGAGTCAATTGCTCTCATGGTGGTACCTTTGAGGTATTTAAACATATTTATAAGCAGGATTCTAAATTCCCCATTAGACATCTCTAAGAATCCAGTTACCCTGAAATTATCCATTGATGGGCTTTGGTCTATAAGATCTTCCCATCCAGGTCATCTTTCATGTTTTGTGCATTTTCCCACTGAGGCTTGCGCATTGCTTGGTCTGGATGCTAGGTCTCACCTACTTCATGTGTAAAGAGGTTCTCCTTACCCATTCCCATGTGATTGGATGATGACCGGTCACTGGTACTTCTCTTCCTCCCCCATAAGTCCCAGCCTCAGGGGCTGGTGCCTAGCTCATGCTGCAGCCTCTGCTGTTAGCACTGCCCCATCTGTATCTCTGTGTCCCCTGCACTCGCAGCTTCCAATCATGCTATTGCCTGAAGCATCTCTCTCTTAAGGTCCCCAAACCCATGGTACCTTTTCTCTCTGTTGCATGTGCTCCTGGGCCATAAATGCTGCACTGTAGCCTAAACAGTGTCTCTTAGGCTCCCTGTATTCACACCACCAGTTCTCTGCATTGCCTTCCCTCCTGGGTCCTAAACGCACCATCAATTTTCTTAGGGTTGCCGGTTCCATGGGTGCCCTTTGTCTGGCCTTCAGGAGCTCTTGGGCTGTGAATGTGATGCTACTTGAACAGACTTTCTTAGAGTTCCAGTGTAAGCCCTTCCTCTCGACCTTTCACCACCACTCCATTTCTCCAACTCTACCTTGAGTTCTATTGACATCAGGGGCCAGGGCAGCACCAGTGTCTCCCCAGTCAAAGGAAAAAAAAAAAAACCCTACAGTCCTGGGGTCCTCCTAGGAGACTTCCACAGTACCTCTAAGCCAGTTGTGCACTCTCCCAAAGTGCTCCATAACCACTGAAACCTTTCATAGTTTTTCTCTCTGGGTTAAGGATTGTGGCCCTGCCATTTCTTCCTATTCTCCATCATTTTAATCTCATCTATTTGGCAAATTGTTCTTCTGCCATCTGTTTTTTTTTAATAATTCATGCTGCTCTCCACTTTTTTTTGTTTTGTTTTTAGTAGAGAATTTCATGAGTTTCCATAACAATTTTCTTCCCCAGTTGAAATGTGACTATTAACCATCTGCAATCTTAACTAGAATTCCAGATGCTAAATTTTCATCAAAGTGTAATATTGTCCTACTAAAAGGAATATTATCAGCATGGTAGTAGAATAAGAAGTCTCTGCCCTTAGTTTCTTCAAAAGAACTAAAGATGTAGCAATACATGGAGCAACATTCCTTTATGAGGGATCCAGAATCCAGTTAAAAATACATACTTCATTTGAGCGTAAACGAAGACCATCTACACCGAAACAGGTTTGTTGTTGTTGTCAAAGCAGGTAAGAAGAGCAATTTCACTTTCCCTGTGTCAGCTCTGCCCCAAGCTGGCCCAGTTCAGTCCCAAGAGAGAAATCTTCACCTGTGACTTGTTCCTCAGGGGTACAAGACAGAGCAGAGCATGATTCCATGTTCACAGCTTCTTCTCATACTGGTTGAGGGACTGATTTCTGTCTCAATTCATATGAGACACTGAAGGAACCAGCATAGCTCAGATACCTAGGGATAACTATGATAAAAAAGAAGAGGTTACTGTTTTAGTGCAGCTGGTTCAGATCTGTGAGATTAGAAGATGCAGACTCTGCTGCTTCTCTCGAAAGTGGTATGGAAAAGAGTGGATCATGCTTCTAAAGTTCCAGGCTTTCGGAGTGCTGCACTAAGGCCTGGTTTTGTCTTGCCTCACCTGGAACACTAATGGGACTGAAATAGTTTGTACACCTGGGGGAAGCTAGGAACAGAGAAGAGGAGCAGGTTTTTGTGCTCACTTGCACAGGTTATGAAGATAGGGAGAAGACATACAACTCAAGGGTTCTCACCAAGGAAGGAGGAAAGGAGTAGAATGTGTCTTCAATGATCCAGCTGCCAGGCTCCAAAGAGTACAAGAAAGCAGTAGCTCATTAAAAAAAGCAGCAAATCTGTCTAATTAGGATCCTATTGCACAAGTTCTGTGAAGACACATACACAGAAAAAAGTCTGAAAGACTCTCAGAATCTTTAGCCTGACTTATAGATGAAGGTTTTTCCCTGATAAAGATAGTCCATAAAGACTGGGAGAAGAATGTGCTTCCTCAAATGCACACATATCAACACAATGCCATAGAAACATGAATAATCGGGAAATCTGACCCACTCAGGGGGAAAAATACATCTCTAGTAACAAACCTTTGCCTGTAGCCATAGCACTGTGGCATCTGACTCTGTCAGATCTTGGAAGCTAAGCAGGGTCAGGCCTGGTTAGTACTTGGATGGGAGACCACCTGGGAACACCCTTTGCTGTAGGCTTGGGACAAGGACCTGGCAACCCACTCCCAAAAAAACAATCAACCACTGAAAACCCCATGAATAGCAGAGAAGCACAATACTGTCTGTTTTATCTATGGTACTTAGGGTCACTATAAGTCAGATACTGACCTGACAGCCCTAATAACAACAAAAGTAACCAGTCCTAAAGAAATGAAGATCTATGAATTGCCTGACAAGGAATTAAGGAAGCTTAGTGAGTTTCAAGAGAACACATATAGACCATGAAATGAAACCAGGAAAGTGATACATGGAGCAAAATGAAAATATCAACAATGAGAAACTATTAAAAAAAGAAGAAGAAAACAAATAGAAATTCTGGACTGAGGAGTGCAATAACTGAACTGAAAAATTCACGATAAGGTTCAGTGGTATACTCAACGGATCAGTGAAATCAAAGACATGCCAGAGAACTAAAAAGCAAAAGAAGTGAAAGAATGAAGAAAACCTAATGAACATATGGGACATCATCAAGTACACCAATGTGCACATTATAGAAATTTCAGAAGGAGAAGAGAGAAAGGTGCAGAAACATTATTTAAAGAAATAATAGTTGAAAATTTCTCAAATTTGTGGAGAGATATTGATACCTAGATTCACTAAACCTGATAAACACAGATATGATGAATTCAAAGATGTCTACATGAAGATAAATTATAATCAAATTGTCAAAAGACGAACAGAGAATTTTGAAAAGAGAAAGAGAGAAATGACTCATCATGTGTAAAACATCCCCAAAACAATATCAATGAATTTCTCAGCAGTAACTTCTTTGCAGGTCAGAGGGGGTGGAATAATATACTCAAAGTGCTAAAATGAAGAACAAACACACAAAACAAAACACTAACCAGGAATACTACACCCAGCAAAACGGTCCTGCAGAAATAAACAAGAAACAAAGACTTTCCCAGACAGATAAGAGGTGACAAGTTTACTATCATTAAATCTACTATAGTATAAATGCTACTGGGAGTTCTTCAAGTTGAAAAGAAAGGACACTAAATAGCAACATGAAAGCATATGAAAGCATAAAACTCACTGGAAGATGTAAATATATAGACAGAAATGGAATACTATAATATTGTAGTATCTACAACCATACCACCCTGGTGTGTAATCCTGTCTGATCTTGGAAGCTAAGCAGGGTCAGGCCTGATTAATCCTTGGAAGGGAGACCACTTGGGAATACTGGGTGCTGTAGGCTTGGAAAAAGGACCTGGCAGCCTAGTCCTGAAAAAATCAGCCATCAAAAAATCTATGAATAGCACAGAAACACTGACAATTGTGCCAGGCATGGCACAGTGTCAGGTAGTGTTTCATTCTGTTGTACACAGGGTTGCTATGAGTTGGACCTGAGTCCATAGCACCTAACAACAACAACAACATAATACTGTAGTGATAGTGTGTAAATAACTCTTAATTATAGTATAAATGTTAAAAGATAAAAATTATTACTACAAAAATATATAGAGAATTGGGGAAAGAAAACTATAGGCATACCAAAACAAAGCTATGTTTAATAAGAAAATGTTTTCTATTACTTTAGCTTCTTTATTTAAATTGATTAAAATAAAATGATAAATCATTTCACTGTTTCATTTAGATATTTCAAGTCCTCAGTAGCCACATGTGGCTAATGGCTAACGTCTTGGACAAAAATTCATAAAGAAAATGCTTAATCATATCTGTACCTTCCATCAACTCAGCTCAGCAAAACCCAGAAACTATTCTTACCAATGAATCAAAAACACCCATATAATGGGAAGGAGGGAAGCAGGTCTTTCAAAAGGCTCCACAAATGCCATCAATCTGCAAATAATTTCCTGTAATTTTAAACTTATCTTCTTAGACTTAACATTCTTCAAAGAAAAAAGGAACTCAAAGACAACATAGATGACATTTACTACTAAAATATAATTTCTCTTTATCCACTGCCATTTTGGCAAACTTATAAATTTGCCAACTAATGTGCAAAGAATGAACAGAACACTAGGATCCATAAACCTCTGTCAGAGCAGTAGTTCATGGCTTTGGGTTCTTTTCGAGATGAATTAGCTTTTGACATAAGATCTCATCCATTCCCAGTCTTCAACTGCTATCCATAATTACACAACCATTAAGAGTGCTACATGCCCTTCTCTGTCCACAACATTTAGATATCACCACAAGAACTTGACAGTTCAAAGTCCCCAATCAAAGTGCTTCATTTTACCCTCCACAACACCCGCTCTCCATATATTTCTCTTGAAGTCCTTATCTTTTTCAAATAAAATTGTTTCCATCTGCCATGTCTATTTGGATAACCCAAAAGCATAGTCTCAGACAAGGGCTTAGGTACAGGAGGTGGTTTGAAGGACTGTCCCAGGAAACATTAGTATGGAGCCAAGAAAAGCCAAGGAAGGAGGAAAGGCCAATAAAGGGTGTGCTATTGATCTAATTCCTGTCATTGGTAACTCAAGTTCAGTCCCACTGGGGACTCTCTGAAGAACCACATAGAATGTGCCTTAGAGTTGTCTTTCCAAAGGACAGTAGGCTGGGACACTTATCTGCCAGTTTTCATTCCTTCTTAGCTTATGTTACCACTTCCAACCAAAAGGTAGTAGATATTTTTCACATTTCTGGCCTACTTATGGAGTAGGACTTTCTGAAGCCATGGGGCAGAGAAGTAGTGGAACCATAGTAAATTCTTGACATATGATGTGGAAAGAATGCAAATAAATTGTGTACCACAGCTGCTGCTGAAATCACAGGTAGGCTATGGGAATATGAAACCACCCACCCACCCTACTGTACAAGTTATAAATCTTACAACTGTCCTGTTATTTTCCTTTGGTTTTCATCTTTTCCCCATCCTCTCTTTAGTTGAGAAATTTGTATTGACCCTGCCTGTTGTTCTCAAATTTATTACTTCCTTTCTGTATCAGTTACCCTATCACATAATCTCTGGCCTCTAATTTCTTCCTGCTCCATCTTTTTTTTATTAGAAATTTTTAATGTACATCATAATGTGATTCATTTTGACATGCTTTTCATTGTGACAATTTTCATATATGCAATTTGATAAGCATTATTCATATAGGTTACCCCTTACCCTCCTCTATGTTTCCCCCCTCCCCCCTTCCTATCTAAGTTTCCCATCCAAGTCTTCTCTATCTTATACTATATAGTATTTTTCAATATGTCCTTGGGTTCCATTTCTGTTTAAGATAGAAACTTTTCCTGTAGTGGTCTTTGTTTCTATCTTGTTAGAACAATTACATGCGATTTTTAGTACATTTATATTGACTGCTCCATCTTTTTGTCCATCTTTTCACCAAAGCTATTTTTCTAAAGTAAGAATTGTTTCGGAGGCTCCCACATTAACATCAGAGATGACAAATAGACGTGCCAACTCCTTTAAACTGGAAACCATTCCCTGGAAGTGCCATGTTGAAAGGTTTTTAAGTCCATGCCTGAGCTCAATGGGAAAAAGCCAGGTGACTAATTCAGATTTCCTAGGGGTAAGGAGGATGAACTTATGCACAAGGTAGTAGTCAATCATAGTTACATGAAACATTAGCCTTTTTACATAACATTAAAGAGCTATCATCTTCCTCTGTTTTTCTCATCTCAGTTCCTACCACTTCTTTCTCATGCCTATCTCCTCAGTCATGTGGAGCTTTGTGCCATTTTCTAATTTAGCCTTGATCTTTCATATCTTCATGACTTTGCATTTGCTGTTTCTTTTGCTTACAATGCCCCACCTTCCTTTTCCACTTGGTTCATATCTTTGTTGTTGTTAGATGCCCTTGAGTCGGGTCCCATTCATTGTGACCCTAAATACAACAGAAACACTCCTCAACACTGTGCCATCCACATCAGCTTTTTACATTTGAGCTCATTGCTACAGTCATTGTGTTTCTTCTCATTTTGAGTTATACCACATGAGCAAAAGGAGGCCCCAGGGGCTTTACTCCATTCTTATAATTAAGATCAATTCTACTTTGAGGAGACAACTCTTCCCCAGTTGTTTCTTGAATGCCTTCTAGCCTGTTGGCCTGTTTCTTCAGCACTATGTTTGAAAGTTCTTCTCTGCTATTCATAGGGTCTTCAATGGTTAATTGTTCCAAGAGTGAGCTTCTAGGTCCTCCTCCCTCATTTGACTTAGTCTGGAATCTCCACTAGAACCTGTCCCCCATGGGTAGCCCCACTGGTATCTGAAATATCAGTGGCATATCTTTCAGGCTCACAGCAACATGCAAGTTCCTACAGCATAACAAGTTGACAGATATGTGGGGGGGCAGGGTTCATGCTGTAGTAGACTTAAAATAGCCAATCAAAATATACCTCACTAAAAAGCCATCTGTGATCTCTCCAAGAAAGATAAATCTCTATCACACTGGTTCTTGTGATTGAATACTGCTTTATATTTAATTTCAATTAGAATGTAGTTATTTGGATAATAATATTTTTAATGAGTTATCTTTAACGCTCAATTGTCTACCATAAGTTAAGCAAATAATTTATCCATCCATGTGAGCACACATCCCTCATATACATACAGGATGAGAAAAGGCCAGCAGCATCTTAGCCCTAGACATAGAGGACCAGGCAAAAATGCATATTGTCTATGAAAAGAATAAAGTAACGTTTCAGAGAACAACAAAGCAGATGGACAAGGGGAGTGTGGAGGAAAGTCAATGGGTCTTTGGTAATAGAAGATATAGTAACACATTTGAAACCTTGCCAAGAAAATATAAACTATAATGCATGTTAAATACTTAAGAGCAATCCCCCCAAGTAAAAAATAGAATTTTAAATTCAAATCCAGGAAATGGAAAAATTAGATACAAGAAAGCATGATTATTCCATTGGGAAAAAGGAGGAAGATAAATAGAAGAAACAAAGAAACCAGGGTCAATAACAACAACAAACAAAAAACTAATAACAACATAAAACAAGGTGGGAGAAATAGGTTAACATTTATTGTGAATCACAATTAATACAAATGGAGTATATTTATCAATTTAAAGCAGGAAACTCTCATATTCAAGAAACAATCTAGCTCTATGCTATTTATAAGAAACCCACTTAAGACTAAATCACACTAAATGGCAACAAAAGTAGAGATAAGTATATAGCAAGTATACTAACCAACAATAACAATGGCAGCAATAAACAAAAAAAGTGCTAAGAATAACAAAACTCCCCTATTATTTTTGTTGTTGTTGTTGTTGTTAGGTGCCATCGAGTCGGTATCCGATTCATAGCGACCCTCTGTACAACAGGGGAAACACTATTGTCAGTGCTTCTCTGCTGTTCATAGGGTTTTCAATGGCAGATTGATTTTTGGGAGGGGGTTGCCAGGTCCTTCTCCCAAGGCTACAGCTTCTGGTGTTCCCAGGCGGTCTCCCATCCAGGTACTACCCAGGCGCGACCCTGCTTAGCTTCTGAGATCTGACGAGATCGGATGCCACAGGGCTACAGCAGCAGGCCCCTATTTTTTAGGGGAGTTAATAATATATGCTCCATTAAAATAGATTTTAATGTTTAGCTATTATACAACTATGTAAACAAATGAATTATAGCTATGTGTAGCAATAAGGGTATATCTCAAAAACAATATTTGATAAATTAAATAAGTTACTTATCCATAATTTTAAAACACATGCAGAGCAATCTATAGTTATTTTGTACATATATATATATATAATATATATATATATAATATATATATATATATATATATATATATATATATATACATAAATACATCTGGCTGGCCTCAAACTCATGATCTTCCTGCCTCTCTTTCTCAAGTACTGGGATTACAAGCATGCACCACCACTCCTGGCTCACTTTTTTTTTTTCTTTTAAGACAATGTAGTCATATGATACTCTTATAATTTATTTTTAACATGCTTATAGGGGGAAAATTTTAGCAAATAAAACAAAATGTTAATAGCATTTAATTGTCAATAGTGGGAGAAAGAATATCTGCCATTTAATTTTTAGTACTTCCTTGTATTTTTAAATTTCCAGAAGGAAAAGAAGGGAGGGAGAGTAAAGAAGGAGGCAAAAATGATAGAAGTAGATGATCTGTGCAGCAATATTTTATGCTTATTTTTTTTTAATTGCCAAAGGCACAGGAACCTGAACCTGAACCTGGAAAGTCATGAAGACCTTGGAAGATTCACAATTGGTCATAGAAGCAACCTTTTCCAGCCTTCTCTATCATGGCTTATCTAAAGTAAACAGATCTCACTGTACTTGGTAAAACAATGCCAACATTTTTGATTATTTAAATTTTACTCAATTCTCTCCTCATTCAATGCCATGTGCTTAATTAAAAGAATCTTCAATATTTAAAGTTGCCAACATGCTGCTGCTTTCATATTTCAAAGAACCAAGGGAATAATATTTCATGAACCCATTAAAATGTTAAAAGTCTTTTTCTACTTAATTACAGTACACAAGGTTATAGCTTCTAGCTTAATGGCTGCTGTATAAGAACAAGAGGGTTTTTAGTACAGCACAGAGTGGCCTAGTAAAACAAGTACTACTACATTTTATTGCTTCATGTAACTTTACTTACAAGCTGTAATTGTAGTAAACGTTGCATAAATTTTCATGACTGTGGATAAGTAAAACTGAGAAAATGGCTTATAATTTTCCATCTTACATATTGGGAGTGCATTGCAGTGTTCTAATTTATCAGCTGGAATATTCTGTTGCCTTTGAAACAATCAGCTCCATTTAAGGAAAGACACTACTCAGAGTTTTCACTAAATGCTTTAGAAAATTGGTGTCCATCAATGTAACCACATTCTTCTCATATACTGTCACAAAACCATTGTATTCTATTAGACAAGATACTTGACTCAGTCAGCCAAGTATTTATTGAGAACCTGCTGATTTCCCCTTCTTACCTCACAGAATCATTTTATTCCATGATTTCATATTTTATGTGTGCACAGTATGTGTATATGTATTTATGTAGGTGCTCAGACCTTAATCATTTCAGAGGAAAGTTTTGTTTCTTAAAGTGAAAGCTTTCATAGGTGACATTAATCTCTTTTATTGAAAGGTAGAAAAAATACCTAGCTGAAATAAAAGGAAAAAATCCCATACTTGTACAGAGACTCCTGAGGATTTTATATACCAATAGTAAAATCTACAGAGTGGGGAGAAATGAAACAGATAATGCTGAAGGAAAAAAATATTTTATTTGCGTCAATTGTTTTTCAGAAATGCTGCATGATAACACTAGAGATACAATGCTTTCAGTGTCCTCAGAGGAAATTATGTTCAACTTAGAAATCTACCCCCAGTTAAATTATTAATCAAGTTAGAAGGCAAAATAAGGGCACATTTAAATACATAAGGCCTGAGAAAAAGTTGCTCATTCATTTCAATAAAATGGTTCCTGGAAATTCACTACCATAAAACCAAAAAGGAGTCCAATTCAGAAATAGGCATAAGTGTCAAGCTCAAGCTGTTCTAACAGAAAATACCATGAAAATAATTCTTTGGATGATTACTAAGTAGACCTAGAAATCAACCATTTGAAATTACAATAGGAAGCCAGAGGGTTCTAGGTAGAAAGGCTTCAAGACCAAGACATAAATGAAGCATCCTGTTTTCAAGGATAACAGATTGTCTACCATAGGCCCTGCTGCTTGCCACTGCACATCTGTCCCACTGCCATTATGGCCTGATCTTCTAACCATGAGCTCCAAGAAACCTTTGTTTAGGTTTGTTTTTCTTCTACAGTGATAACAGCTGAGTTATATTCTAAGGAACCTTTAAAATTGTTTCATAGAAATCAACACAGAGGCACCTTGACTTATCATGGGGTTACACCCTAATAAATCCTTCACAAGTTGAAAAATGCCAAAAGGAAAAATGCACCTACTATGCCTAACCTATGGGACATCAGAGCTCATCAGCGCAGTCCCCCGTAAAGTCCCAGGTGTTTGCTTTAGTGATGCTGTGGCTGACTAGAAACTGCAGTTGGCTGCCACTGCCCAACATCACAAAACAAGATCATACACACATCACTATCCTGGGAAAAGGTGAAAATTCAAAACTGAAAGAATAACTTCTATTCAATGTGTATAAATTTTGCACAATTGTAAAATTGAGAAATCCTAAGTTGAACCATTGTAAGTTAAGGGCCATCCATATTTTTTCTAGGAGAATGAGCATATGCAACCATTTAAAAAAAACTATAAACAGAGGGAATTTGTACATTCACATTTACAAATTTGTACATGCACATGAAGTGGTTCTGTGGGATGTTGTCTGCTTGTTCCATGTTTGCTGCTGTTACAGAGAACTATTTGAAATTGGTTTCTGAACCTGCCTTCAGAGTCAGAGTATGAGCAGAACAAGCAAACTAGTTTCATTTTCCAAGTCATATACATTTTTATCAAATATATTTTCCCCTTCCTTAATAACTGTAAGGGCTGATCTCCATTCATTTTCATTATCCTAATGTCCAACCTTGAAGTCAAGAATAGAGTGGTCTAGGATAATTAATTTGGAATGCCCTATTTTGGAATAAGAAATAATTTAGACAAGTAAACTTTGGCCACACAGCTGCCCTCTGAAGGATTTGTTAATGAAATTTGTCATATATTCAAATCAGAAGGAAATTATTTCTCATTTGGTAGAGTGCTGCTCTGTACTCTCTGAGGCCCTGGGTTCAATCCTTAGCACCACAAAAATGGGAGAAGGATGTAGCAATCCACTCCAAAAGCATTCTCAAAACAATCAGCCATTGAAAACGTTATGAGGGTCACTAGGAGTTAGACCAGACACCTAACAACAACAACTTAAAAGCATAAACTGGTCAAGCATTCTCAAGTGCATACACCTTAGATTAAAGCACCTTTTACCAAACATGTTTGTAGATTCATTGTAAATCATCTTTAATCACTAAAGTAATTCATTCATGGATCTATAGGAAGCCTTTCTTTGTTGACCTGTTTCCTGTTAATGTTGGCACTTAAATGTACTAACAACATTGCATTTCTTTAAAATGATCCCATAATTTAAGTGTTCACTAATTCAGACCTAGCTTCCCCAAATTAGTCTGAATAAATGGGATTTGATTGTATTAGATCTAACCTCATGAAATGGGTGATATTTGACCATTTTTGACCAATGAAAATGATAATTTTAGATTCAATGTAATATAATTCTTTTCTGATGCCTCTTTCCAAGGAATCAAAAGCATTCCACACTTTCATGCTTTCTTGGTATAGTTTAAAGGTACAAGTAGGAGGGTGGGGTTGAGTATCCCAGTCCTCAACTACTTGCCCTTCAGTTCACAAATATGGAAACTGGGAAATGTAGCAGAAGAAAGTCTTTGAAAACACAACTTCTGCTGTCTTTGCTCTGCAGAGCTTTTGGGTTGATGTATTCCCAGTTGCTTTTTTTTTTTTTTTTTTTTTAATCTGTGTTTTTGGTGTTGTATCCATGAAATCATTGCAAAGAGCAACGTCATATTACTTTCTCCCTATATTTCATTCTAGGATTTCTACAGTTTTGGATCTTGCATTTAAATCTTTAATCAATTTTTACTTGATTTTTGTGTATGGTAACACACGGGTCCAATTTAATTCTTTTGTATGTAGACACCCAGGTGTCTCAATACTACTTCTTGGAGAGACTGTCCTTTCCCCATTAGATGTTCTTAGTGCCCTTACTTAAATCACTTTATGATATATGTATAGATTTACTTCTGGACACTCTATTTTCTTCCATTGTTATTCATGTCTGTCTTTGTATCAGTACTGTGCCACTTTGATTACTATAGCTTTGTAATATATTTTGGCATACTAATTGTGATGCTTCCAGGTTTGTTCTTCTTTATCAAGATTTGTTTGGCTATTCAGAATCTGTTATGATTCCATATAAATTATAGGATTGTTGTTTTCTACTTTGGTGAAATATGCCACTGAGATTTTGATAAGAATTGCATTGAATCTGTACACATATTTTAATAATATTAAGTATTCCAGTTCACATGCATAAAAAAAGAAGAAAAAAGAAGAAGAAGAAAGTGAATTTTTAGTATATACAGCATGTTTAATCAGCTGGATGTGTTTGTGATCATTAGATGCATTATTATTCTAAAATATGAAAAAAATAAGGAAAGGAAAGAAAAGAGGGAAGAAGGAAAGAGAAAATTAGAAACATAAAGAAAAGGTATGTATAGGAAAGGTATAAGTATAAAGCAAACTAAAAATGCATGATGTTGAGCAGATAATGGAATGCATTAAAATAAAATTAATAAATACTTAATTTTGAGATAATTTCCTTCCAAAAATCCACATTTTGATCATAGGATTACATTCCCTCCTCTGAATTCTTAATCATACTATCTATTTTTCAGTCTTTAGTACTTGCATGATAATAATACTATCAATATTGTTTATGGTTTTTCAGCATTTCAAATAATTTCATTGACATAGCACAGAAAATATACAAACTGAACAAAGTATATATCTTGTAAAGTGAGATCTTTAGAGTGCTGGCATAGCTGACAAAACTTCAGAGGTTAAGTGCAGGCGCAGTAGCACACACCTGTAATCCCAGAGATTCAGGAGATGGAGGCAGGGGAATTGCAAGTTTGAGGTCAGAGGCAGCCTGCGTAACTTAGAAAGACCCTCTCTCAAGTTAAAAAAAAGAAAAGAGCTTGAGGTGCAGCTCAGTGCTACAGCAAAAAAATTTAAAAAAATTTTTTTTAAATTACAAAAAGGAGGTAGCAGAGTTGTGAACAAGAGAAAAGAGAAAAGATATGTAGGAATGCTCATTTTCTCATCTTGTATTTAACTTTCTTGAAAAGTAGAAATAGATGCTTCAATATATGACCTAGAGATAGAAATAGATGCTTCAATATATGACCTAAGCACAGTGAAGAAAGAGAAGTAGAGATTATCTTTGGTGAGGTTAATTTGCACCTTTCAAAGTGGGCTGAGGATCCTAGGTGTTATGGAGGTGCCAAAGGGTGTTAACCATGAAACTAATGAAACTTCAGCAATTCTTGCTGGTCTAGGCACTGTCAAAGCCTGGAAATGTATACAGTGAACACTGTTAAATATACTTTCCTTGCCCCTCAAAACCTGTATCTAGTCCTGGAGGTGATGAGCTGAAGACATTGAGTAGGCTGAATAACTCACCTCTGAGGAAAAATGTGGGGAGATGGAGTGGTGGGAAACTTCTGTCCTTCAGTTTAATTTCAATTCTTGAAAATGGAAATGTTTGTTACTTGTTTGGCATTATTATTAATCCTGTAGTATTAATTAGAATGCTTGCCTCCTTCCTGTGCCTGTGCCTGTATTTCTTCATTGTATGTTAGGTCCATTACTCCTACCTTTTCCCCTTCCACAACTGTTTTCCCTGGAATCCTCTATCCACCATCCTAAACTTCTAGACTTTAAGTCACCATTTGGAAAACAATAAACAAAGACTCTTTTTATTAATTTCAATAGACACTATTTGAAGTGTAGACAATTAGGGTATTAATTGCATGGGGGTTATTCAATTTGTTTATCCCTAGAGAAAAGATTGAAAATTATCCAAGTGCCAACGAAGCAGATGAGGGCCAGGGACCATGGTCCCTAATACCAGAGGAGACACTAATGTGTACTCCATGGCTAGTGCCCCTGGGGCTGAAATAGCATCTATCTGTTCTTGGTGATTGTAGCTAGTGCACTACCCACCAATTGTCCATTCTCAATTGTCTGTATCCTGAGGGTCTGTCTGCCCCTATCAGACCCTTAGCACAATGGCCAAGGATTGTTGTAAGCCTGTTGTGAGAAAAGAGGTTGCCTGAACACACAACAGAATATGATCACTAAGGGGGTAGCCTTTGCTACTCATTTACCAATTTAAATTTACCAATGTAAATGTGGACGTAGACAGCATATAGCCCTTCACCTAATTAAAGAAAGTATAGACAGAGTCCGGGGGGGTGGGGTGAAGTCTGCCTTCCCATCATGAACACTATAATTATTACTGTGAGCCTCTGGAGGACAGGATGCTGAATCTTAAAGCCAAATTTCCCCACCTTCCCAAAAATCATATTTTATATCTATCTCTATATAACATAGATAAATATGTACTATATATAATATAGGGGCTGGGGTTTAGCTCAGTTGGTAGAGCACTGCTCCATACCCTCTGAGGACCTGGGTTCAATCCCCAGTACTGCAAAAATGGGAGAAGGTCACAGCAATCCACTCCTGAAGCAATCTCAAAACAATCAGCCATTGAACACCCTATGAGGGTTGCTATGAGTTGGACCTGACTTGACAGCACCCAACAACAACATATATAATATAGGAGCTGGGGTTTAGCTGAGCTGGTAGAGTATTGCTCCATACTCTCTGAGGACTGGGGTTCAATCCCTAGCCCTGCAAATACAGGAGAAAGATGTAGCAATCCATTCCCCAAGCAATCTCGAAATAATTAGTCATGAAACAAACCCTGTAAGGGTTGCTATGAGTTGGACCTGACTCCATAGCACTTGAAAACAAAAATATATAATGTGTCTGCAGCCATAGTACCTTGGCATTCAATCCCACCTGATCTTGGAAGCTAAGCAGGGTTGAACTAGTTAGTCCTTGGATGAGAGACTACCTGGAAATACCAGGTGCTGCAGGCTAGGGAGAAGGACCTGGAAACCCACTCCTGAAAAAATAAGCCACTGAAAACCCTATGAATAGCAGAGAAGCACTGACAATAGTGCCAGGCATGGCATGGTGTCAGAGAGTGTTTCATTCTTTTGTACATAGGGTTGCTATGAGTTGGACCCTACTTGAAGGCACCACCACCACTAACAACAAATATATAATATATATGTTTGGGGAAAATATTTACCCAAGTTTTGTTATTTATAAGACTAATATACTAAAACTGGAATATTGGGGTCAAATAGTATGAATATTTAAATGTACCTAATACACTATGTCTGATAGTTTTCAGTAAGCCTGTGGCAATTTACATTGACAGTGTACAAGCTTCCTTCCTCTAGGCAATGTTATTTTTATTGCCAGCTATTTTCAGACGCCACATAATGAAAGGGAAAGAATCTTGGATTCTATTCTACCTCTATTTAATAGTTGTCAGGGGTCTATGGAAGAGCCCCATTGTCTTCCCAGGCCTCAGTTTCTTCATCTGAAAATTAAACGAAGTTAGATTATTGGTTCTCAAAACATGGTCTTCAGAGCACAGCTTCACCTAGAATGTGATATATAGAGAGAGATATTTTAAGGCTCTACCCATACAAGCTGAATCAGAAACTAGGGCCCATTGATCTGTGTTTGAACAGGTTGAACAAGGTGGTTCTGATGGAGCCCAAATTTGAGAAGTGCTATGCTGGCTGACATCTAAGCTCTATTTTAGCTCTAACAGCCTTGATTCACCATTTGGAAGCAGATAAGAGAATCAGAGGGATTTTAAAGATAGGTTTGTTGTCATGACTCTTCATCACATATGAGAATTAAATGTGACATAGATATTGTTGCAACTGGCTTCTCAAACATTTTCAATTGCATTATAAGATGTTTATTATTTTATTGTAGAAAAAAACAATGTCATCACCAAACAGCAGTGATAATGAGAACTTATATGGAGTAGTTGATAAGTGATTGTTGTGACATCAGATAATCCTGGGAGTGAATGATGTCTCTGATGCTTATTAGCTGTGGAACCTTGGGGCTCAGTGTCCTCTTCTGCAAAATGGAGATAATTTTTGTTGTTAGGTGCTGTCAAGTTGAATCCAACTCATTGCGACCCTATGTACAACAGAATGAAACACTACCCAACACTGCACTATGTACACGATCTTTTTTTATATATTAAGCTCATTGTTGAAGACACTGTGTCAATCCATCTAGTTGAGGATCTTCCTTTTTTTGTTAATGTACCACTCTCCCAAACATAATGTCCTTCTCCAGGGATTGGCCCCTCCTGACTACATGTCCAAAATACGTCAGGCACAGTCTAGCCATCCTTGCTTTCAAGGAGCACTCTGGTTGCACTTGCTCTGGGATGGATCTGATGGTTCTTTTAGCAGTCCATGGTATATTCAATATTTGTCACTACTACCATAATTCAAAAGCCTCAGTTCTTCCCCTATCTCCCTTATTCAATATCCAGCTTTCACAACCATATGATACAACTGAAAACCCAGTGGCTGATATACAGTGTTTAATGAATGTAAGCTGTTATCTATTAGTATTAAAATACTACAGCCCAGCTAGATTCATCTGCATAAAAGCAGTGCTTATAACAGCACAAATCCACTAAGACATAAGCAATGCTAAGAGCTGGAAAAAGTATTACCCAGTGAGTTAACATGATCACAAGTAGAGGTCATAAAGAAATAGGTATGTATAGATGGGTGGGAACCCACAGTTGTATGAAATTTGCTGTATTGATGTGAAGCAGGTTGCTCTTTTATAGTAATGATATCTTACCACCAGGCACAACCCATCTTTGCTGAAACTAGTATGGGGTAGAAATATGTAAGAGTTTCTCCCCAAAAGTGTGAGTTCTGAGATTTTCTCATTCTCTTTGGCATTTTGGTAGTACCATTCTCATTGTGTATTGGGGGTACTAATACACTGGGATAGTGTCTATTTCTAATCAAATGTCCTCACTTCAGGGAACTCTTGGTGTTAGAGTGCAGCCTACTGTCAGGGCTCTATGCAGGGTATTTCCAACATAAGTGATAATATATTTTTTAAATTATAAAAGCCTTCCTTTCAGGCTCAACTAGCTTCTCTCCTCATTGTTCTAATTCTTAGGAATGGAAACCTTAAACTTTTACACCATGTGACATCCATTTTCATTTTTGTATTCAACTTGACATTAGTGGATTTCTTCAAACAAGTAACATCTGTATGTTACTTTAATGTTCAGCAAAGAAATAGGACACTTTTCTACTTTTTTTTTTAATTGCTGATGTGATTTTCCTAAGTATATGGATTTGGTAAAACAGAAGTTTCCCAAGAAATGCCAGGAAGGAATTTGCTTCTGGAAACACTAATCACTCTAATTTCCAATTCCATTCTAAAGAGAGGCACTTATTTTAAGCAACCAAAGATATAGTTACTCTATTTTGTAAAGCAATTCTGTCATATGTTATTTTTGTTTTACAAATCTGTGTAACAAACCTGCTTGTCCTTAGAAATGTAGTCTCAGGTTCTGGTAGGTTATTGTGGAGCAAGTCTTACCTTCTCCCCATGGCACCATGATGAGTCAGTGAGATGGTCCCTGTAACAGGAATCCCATGAGCCCTCCAAACTCACATGGACCCTTTGTGTCACCACAATGTATGATTCATTAGCTTCCAAAATTCACATGCCCATTGATCTTAGAAAATGGTGGTTGGGGAGAGAACATTAATTTGAAGAGTTGGATCCCCCTGCACTAATTTAGTCCATAGAAAGTTATTGATCACCAAATAAAAATTGCACATCCTGCTAGTATTGGGATTGTGAATAAAAGAATAGGATCTAGTGTCTGCCTTTGATCAGTTACATAAACACATGATAGAACCATATGTTATTGTAGATGTGTATATATAAAGTAAGTGGTGTGAGATGTTTTTGCAAGGACTTGCCAAAGCATAGTATTAAAGATGGGTAGAGTCCCTGTGGAAAAAACAGGGAGACGATATCTCAGTTATAAGGATCAAGGCATTTCCCTTTGGAAATCCTATGAAAGTCACTAGGATGAATAAAGGCCCTATGTGTTTTTAAATTAGTACAAATTTCTGTGTGGCCAGAAGGAAGCTGTCACTGAACAGAGGCGCTATTCCTAGGCTGAGGATAGAGCAAATTTGCTACCCAAAGAAGTGTGACAGAGCCCCACAAGCCCTGTGCCATGCTGAGTTTAGACAATCTGTGAGCAGTGGAAAGTTATTGGAATTATGAAATTAGTCATGCCTCATTACATTCCCTTATCCAGCAATTTGATAGAAGAGTCTTCTGAAGCTGTTCTCTGTGATTCTCGCTTGTGTTAGTCAAAAATTTATTTCTAATCAAATTCTCCTGGAGAAACCAACTCAACTGCTCCAATTTCAGTTTTGCAGAACAGATATTTATTTAAGAATTTCCATGGGCCTTGTGTTGTTATAGGTGTTGTATGTTCAATGACAGGCAAGGCAGAGTGTCCACCCTGGATAATTTTATAACCCAATGGAGCCAGAGATGTTTGCAGCAGATAACATCAGCCAGAGTGGACAGGACACCGTTGGCTCCTCTCCACTGGGCTCTCAGCACCCTCATGAATGAGTTCTTAGGTTGTGTCAGAACTGACAGAGTACAATAAGTCAGAGTCAGAATGCCAAAGGACAATGGGGTTTGTCAGAGCTGATGAGGTCATAGACACTGGAGTGATTTCTCTCTCACCCTGTTTCATAGTGAAACATAATCTGAAAAACTGAGTGAGCCTCCTTTGGAAATCCTGCCAAGGGATTGGTAGTTTCAACATTAAAAGTGAATTATGAATTTTATGGAGATGTTTTAGAAATGTGGCTGGTAGAGTCATTGGAATTCATTTAAAAATAAACTAATTTAACTGTTTCATTTGCTGATGAGGGACCTATTCCTAGGTGCTTTAAAACTAAGCCAGGCATAGCCCTGCCTTGTTAATATTCTAACAATTCTTTCTACTCACTAATCCATTGGTAAACTCCGTAACTGTTCTGTGCAGTCCCTATAATCCTTACTTTTTCAAGTGAGGAAACCAAGAGAGGTTAAGTAATTTACCCAAGGCCACACAGTAAGATAGTGTTTGAGAGAGCAAAATTTGAAGTTCCTGACTCCCAATCCAAGGTGTAGTTCATTAGGCCATGAAACTTCCTTTTGAAAATATAAACACTCTGCTTCTATTTTTCTCTTGTTTTAACAAATGTAGTCACTGTTTTGTAGACTAACCCCCTGGAAACTCTGGAAATTAATTAGTTTCCTTGCAAATACTAAAAAAAAAAAAAAAAAAAAAAAATTACCCTTCTTGGTTTGTTGTTCCTGAAAGCTGGGCTGCTCGTATTATAATTTGTTTGTTTATTTGCTTGCTTTAAAAAAAACAGAACACTAATTCATTTGATTTTTAATATACATATAGAGGGAGATTAGTTTACTCTGCTATTTTGCATAGCAAAACTTTGGCTATAGTGGAGAAAGCAGGGCTCTATTTTTAGTTTTACTGCTTAGTGTGTTAATTATAAAAGACTTCCTTTCAGGCTCAATTCAGTTATTCCTGACTGTTCAAAATGGGGCATTCTGACCCCCAAGTCATTGTAATCTCTTAGGATAACCTCTTACCTTCCTTTATATGCCTTTTATTTATTTAGGTGTATTGGCAAAAAAAATAAATAAATAAAATAAACAAGCTGAAAAGACAATGAAAAAGATAAGTATAGACATCCAAAATAAATGAGAGGACTCAGGACCCATGCCTAAATAGCTTCTAAGTATCCAGTACCTAGTTTCTTGGGCGGAGATCACCTATCTGGTTATTTTGACACTGACAGTGGATCAGTCAACACATATTTGACTGTAATACATGGTAGGTATGAAGTTATTTTCCCTTTCCTCTCTCATTTCTTTCTTTCTGCCCTACTTCTGCTCTTTCCTTTGTCTTCCTCTTCTTTCTTCTCTGGCACCTTTCTCATTTGCTCCCTTTTTTCTCTTCTTTCTTTGAGCTTCTACTATGTGGCAGGCACCATTCTAGGCATTGGAAGGTAAGGATTGAAGCCCATACCATGTTTACAAACATTTCATCATCCAGCATTGTGGTTAAAAAAATGTTTTTAAACTTAACTCACACAGAAAAGGCAAAAGTTCAACTGATCTTATTATCTCTCGTTACTTTTCAATGAAAAACAAAAATGTTGAGAACAAAGAATTAGAGGGAGAATAACACAATGAAAACTGCTATAAATTTTAATATCTCAGGGAGACACTTTTGCTTAATGATTAAGGCCGTGGGCCCTTCAGTCCAACTACCTGAGTTTGACTCCTGGCTTTGCCATTTTGAGTCATTTTCCTTCCCAGTGCTTTGGTTTATTGATTCTGTAAAATAGCAATGTTAATAATACCTGCCCTTGCCCTGCTGAGAAGAGTAAAGCTGATAGAAAAGTGCTTTATACACAGTAGGCATCATATAAGTCGCTATTATTATGATTACTATTATTAAAGTCCTAAATCATCTGGAAAAATAAAATCTATGCACCTAAAATGTTAGCATTTCAGCACATTGGGAGGCCTGTTGTTATTCTGAGCAGTGTTGTTATCTGAGAATCATTTATTCATAAAAATCAGTGTTGGAGATGTTATACTAGGAACATGTTGAAGATATGTTTCGGTGGGTGCACAATGGAGAGAAACACAAAAACAAGAATCATGCCTTAGCTTTATTGGTTGTCTGGAAAATGATTTCATCTTTTCTCAAGAAAGCATAAGCTCTAAGGGAAGGGCACAGAGAAGATAAGGGACTCCCCAGCACAAGCTAACAGATACCTGCAGGCCAGCATGCAAGGAGAGGCTGGGGAAGGGTGTTGAGGCCTGAAGCCAGCAGGAGTCTCCTCTCACCCCCAATGGTTCCGAGCACCTGGAAACATGCCCCCAAGGGAGGTGCCAGGGAGATCCTCCAGAGACTCTAAGCACAGGTGGACCATCAGCACCACATGCAGACACTAGATCTGGAATGTTCAGGGGTGGGGTTTGTTTTGCTTTAAGGAAATAAGTATTTTCCTATCATATTGAGGGAAAAAGTAGGGAATTATAGGCCTTCCCTTCATTTCCTTACTCTTCTTCCAACTATAAAGAGGTGGGAAAGGCAGACGCCCTCTGTGGGTATGCCAACATTGTAAGGCTCGGGCCATCATTCTGTGGGCTGTTTCGCTAGCATCTCATAATCCAGTGTTGTGGTTGTATTTGCAGTGGTGGCGTCTCAGGCTTGTATTTGCAGCGGGAGCCTTGAGATCACATCTCCCTTCAGACAAAGAGTATGCCCCTCACTTCATCTTATTAAAGCCATAAATAGGCCAAGCTCATTGTTCCTCTCCTGTAATGCAAAAAAAGCATGTGCAGAGGTCTGCCTAGTCCCACTTGTGTCACTTATAGGACTCTGGGGACATAGAGAATCAATGCAAACTCATATGAAGTTTGTGCTACTTACTGTGCAATGAATGGTAAAGTTCTTTTTCTTTGATCCTAGAGTTTCATATCTTTAGGTGAGAATCCATGAAATAGTGACAAGCTAACTTATTCATTTGTTGACAGGGTAAAATGTCAGACCCTTCATAGTCTATGACATAAAGTACTTCTGAAACTTCACAGTTGAGATGTCTTCAATGCAAGGGTTAAGTAGTTATAAAAACTGTCTGCAGATACTCATGACAGAAAGCCTCTTTCGTCTTTTAAGAAGAATGCATTGTGTCTGGAGAGATAAAATTAATGCTAAATCAGAACAAGAATGTGGGCTGGGGATGGAGCTCAGTGGTAGAGTGTGCACTATAAAAGAAAGAAAGAAACAAAGAGGGTATAAGACAGCCCAGACATCATTCTAGATACTTCATATTTCAATTCTTTGCTTATCCAAGTTCAGTACTCTTTCTCTCCATTCTTAATTTCTGTTGCTCCACAGCCATTGAATTTTATGGCATCAGCCAAAAATAATCTAATGTAATTACTTTGCACTTGAGAAGGTCTTGTTGTTGGACCCAAACAAACCCTTGTCATCACTACCACAGGGAGGCCTTGCCAGTGGGTTGAGAACAATTGAAGTCCACTGGCCAGGTTTCATTTCCATTTGACTGTGTTTGGATAGTCACTGCAATCATTTGTCTCTTTGATGACTTTTTCTCTAGTTTCTTTGTCTGACTTTTCTCCTTCCCTTTCTGGGGTTGGGGGGAACATTCCTTGCGAAAAAGTTACTTCAGTCAATTGTATTATGCACACATTATGAAACGTGCATATTTTTGCTCAAATCTCCTATGAGTTGAATTTTACAATTTAACACAGAAACATTTTCATTTAAATAAACTATAAAAGGAATGCATGCTCATAACAAAAATTTTCCAAACCACTATAATAAGGTACTAAAAGAAAAAGAAAAGTTCATCATTCCTTCTTCCCAAATATAAAAAGTTCATCATTCCCTCTTCCCAAATATAACAACAAACTCTTTTCTGTGTAGTCTTCTTGATAATTTTTATTCCAATATAAATTATTACTTTCACACTACCTTAAGATAAGTGGGAGTAGTCTATACACACTTTTCTGCAAATTGTTTTCTACTTGTTAGCAATATCTCTTGGCCATCTTTCCAAATTAACTGAACTACATCAGCTTCATTCACACACACACACACAATAGAATATATGTTGGAACTAATACTTAAATAAAAATGTGAACGTTTGTATGTCTTATGCATTGATTTCAGTGTACCTATGTGAGTCAAATTGCTTTGTGAAAGGATTTATGCATTTTAGATTTTGACTAGTATTATCAGATTGTATTGAAGAGTAATTTTTGTTTCCCCCTTCTCCAGGTTGAGAGAGGGGAAAACTGCAAAACCCCAAGAAATGACAACACATTGCAAAAGGCTAACATTGATGGTTTGATTCAGTCACTAAGGTGGTAAGACTGTCGTTAAGAGGAACCTTTAAACATGAAAAAAGAAAGGGGATTTCAGAGAAGAAGAGTTGGAACAGTATGCAATGGGAGGGAGACAAGTCTAGCTTTTAGAAAGCAGGAGTAGGTCTGGACACAAAAGCCAAGAAGAAAATGGGATTCAACTACAATGCTTTAATTTTTAAAGAAAGGCTATGCAGTTCATATTTCTTATGCATATCAAATCAATTTAAATAAACACAAAATGAATGCAATTTCTACATATAGAAAATAACAGGCTCAATGTGTACAAGAGGCAGATTTCACCTCAGTCAGAGGAAAAACTTCTCACAAGGACCATCCTTGTGAGAACCCTCACAGGGAATGGGCTACCTTGAGCCCATGGGTGGTCTGACAGAGGGTGGGTGCCCAACCTGAGCCAATGTCCTTCCTGCACTGGGCCAGAGGAAGCTGTGTTAAAGACCTCTAAGACTGTCTTATGCTATCATTCCTTAGACTAACATTCACTGTTTACTTTGTATCAGAGATTCTAGAGTGCTTACTGTGGGTTATCTCACTGAACCTCACCAAGACTCTATAAGGAAAAGAAATGTTATTAAATATAGTATTTCCACTTAACAATGAAATCACAGTTGAGAGTTTTGTTTTGCTTCTTAATCTGACCTTATTATCACCCCTGTTGCTTCAAATCCAAGTCTTTTGGTTTTAAACATGGTAACTCACAGACACCAGCCAGTTGCAACGTTCTTCAACTGGCAAGGTAACATACAGGGAGAAAATTTCCCCTGATAATGTAGCTTGCGTGAGAGTTCTGAGAGGAGGAGGGAGGGCTTCTTCATTTGAAATATGCAAACTGATACTGACTGTTGCTGGATACTGTGCAGGATGCTGGGGATCTCATTGTGAGGAGGTGCCCATCCCTGCCCTCACAGAGGTTGCACATTAGTGGGAGTGGCAGGCAAATAAATAGAAAATTACAAAGGAGCCAGTGCATGGTTAGGAGTTAACCTGAAATAGTGATCCCACTATGTTGCAGTGGCTCAGGGAGGGTATTCCAGAATAGAAGGACTCTAAAACTGAAGGCATGTAAGTTCCTAGGGTAAAGGAAGTTAAGATTCAAGGGAAAAGGAAGGGCTGAGGCTACACTTCTGGCCAACAGCCAGTGGTTTAGTTTGGCTACAGGGTAGCATGGGAGGGGCCAGAGAAACCAGGTTGGAGCTGAGCTGGGAAATCAGCGGGACCTTTTATGGCCAGCTAATGAGTTTGGATCTCTTCCTGAGGGCAATGCTTATTTAAATGTATATAATAACTTTATTATATGTTTATAAAATAAAATTGCAGTTTATACTCCTCTATTCCCAACACTAGCCCCTTCATGTTGGAGTTACCTTTGAATTGACTGCATTTTACCTAGAAGCTGAGAGACCTGCTCTTTCCACAGCCAGCTTAGACAAAATGAGGAATGGGAGCTCATGTGGATGTTGACGTGCTGTCTCTTCAGACACTTATCAACCTTCCAGAAGGAGGTTAGAGTGGGAAGAGGGTGCAGCAGGGAAGGTCCCACAGGAAGGATTGCTTTCCTCATCTTTGAGCTGTGGGGTTGGTCACTCAGATCAGCAGGTTTGAGGCAGGTGGGAGATAGTTCAAGGAAGCGTGCAGAGTGACCTAGCTGCCCAGCCATGGGGAACTCTTTTTTCGGCATCCTCATTCCCCATGGAAGTCTAAGACAGGAGGCACAGACTCTTGTTTCTCTCCCTCACGCTGCCCCAAGGATTAGGTCTTATACCTCAGGCCTGGAAGCCTACCCATGGACCATTCACCCTTGAACAAAATAATGCAGTCAGTGTGGAGACATTATGACTAGCAGTAAATTCTGGAATTCTATCTCAGGATAGTTGTCTCTTATTGGTAGTTTTCCTGTTTTGTCCCATGAAGTAATTGTGTGGCATTTGAAATAAAGAAAACTAAAACTGTGGTAGTCTGAATTTTGAGAGTTAGGAAACACTTCTCTAAAACAATCTCTAAACAATTCTAAAATGCTCTAAATATCTTTATTTCTGTCAAAGGGTTTACTGACAAGAAAACCATTTGCTTATCCTTGTACGGCTCCTAATGAAGGATGTCAGATAATGCAAGCATTTTCCCCTCTTGCTATTTTTATCATTTTTAAAATTATAGTTTTACATAGGAAATATATGGCATGTAGTAAAATTATCTCAATTTATATTAATTTAATTCATCCCATTGGGGACGGATGTAGATTTCCATTGACTTTATAAGAAAACACTGCATTTGGTGTTAGCTCACACAGTGCTCATACAGATCTATCTATCTATCTATCTATCTATCTATCTATCTATCTGTCTATCTATCTATATCTGTATCTATATCTATATCTATATATATATCTTACACAATAGTTTTTCTATGGAGAAGTTACTATATAAAATATTTAAATGCTCTAGTGACAATGGTCCTATTCAACACTATGCAGCCTGGAGGGACTGGCAGCTGTCTCTCCCCTTCAACAAATCTTATACCTGTTGAACAAAGGGAGGGATTGGAAGGTATCAATGTTATAGTGAGCCAGGAGAAATATACTTTCATTAAATTTATTTTTATGACACACAGAATGATAATTCAGTACATATATACAATGTGCAATAGTCAAATCAGAATAGTTAATAATTCCATCTCCTTGAACATTAATTTTTTGATTAACATAATAATAATTGTACATATTATGAGGTATAGTATTTCTAAAATTTTGTTATGGGTTTTCCTATCATTACATCCTGTAATTTACACTTGCTCTCTTTCTTTACCCCTATATATTTCTCCCCTCTCTCTTCTGCTTTTCCTATCTCCTTCTCCTTCCCATCCATCCCCCTTCCAGAGAAAAAAATATGTTTGTATATAAACCCTTCAGAACAAGGGATCACTGAAATAGAGGTATAGTAGGCAGTAAGAGGCCAACAGATGAGAAAAATTACAGTGATCAGGGATGGGCACAGCAAAGGGAAGGATTTTTGTGAAGTGATTGGAGGTATAAGCCCAAGCTGACGGATTTCCACCCCTACCATGGTGCCTAAGGAGAAAGAGACTCACCATAGGGTTCCAAGAAGCATTGAATTTGCATGATCTAGTTAATGAATTATGTAAGTCTGAACAAGGCAGTTCAGCTTGAAGATGTGGCTTGGAGGAAATCTGAAGAACTGAGTTCTTTCCCAGAAGCTTAAAAAATAAGGCATGTTCAGATGATAAAAGTTAATCTGCATAATGCATTAAGTTAGATTTATAGCAAACAATACCTATATGTGTTTGTGAATATATCTAAATGTGCCCTACTATAGTAAAGTAAAATATATATCTGGAATATCTAATCCTAGAATATGCTGATGAGTATCAGACAGGAAGCAAAGTAGAAGCAAAGTAGGAACCAAACAGAATTTGGATTCTGAATGCACACACTAGAGAGAAGAGCCAGTATTTCTATTCTTAATCAGAGTATATTTGTTTCTTAGAGGTGCCATAACAAATACCACAAAATGGGTGGCTTAACATGACAGGAATTAATTTTCTCACAATTCTTGAAGCTAAAATTTGGAACTCAGATGTTGGCAGAGTTGGTTCCTTCTGAAGGCTGTGAGGGAGAGTGTGGCCTGTGCTTTCTCTCAGCTTCTGTTGATGACTGCCAATCTTTTGTGTTCTCTGACTTAGAACTCTGCCTCCATCCAGTCTCTGCCTCTATCTTCATAGACTGTTGTCCTGGTGTCTCTTTGTCTTCACACGGAGGTCTTTATATGAGGATGCCAGTCACATTGAATTGGGGTCCCACTTTTCTCTTAGCTAATTCCATTTGTAATGACCTTATTTCCAAATAAGATAATATCCTGAGGTACCAGGAGATAAGACTCATCATATGTTTGAGGGACAATTTTACCATCACACAAGGTCACTAGTAAACACAGGACCCTGTAGGAAGTCGTGTTTGCAACTGACAGGTAAAAAAGCTCACGTATCTCTCTAGGCTGCCTTGATTTCAATCTGAAGCTCTTCATGTGTTGATTGAGTTGCTGATAAACCAATCTGCCTACACTGATTCTATTTGTAAACCATTTCTTGTTAGCTTCTGTGATGATGTCAAACCCTGGTGTTCCTTGCTTGTACAGGCATCATCACAAGAAACAAGAAAATAATCATACAGGGAAAGAGAAAAAATGGGTGGACAATAGAGAGAGGCAAGAAGTTCCAAAGCACTTTTTTTGATAACACAGATGTTCTATCAGTTCAATCAAAGCTTAATATTCTGACTAGATATAAAAACCTCTTAAAACATAGACAAAGTAAAAGGTACACAATTGGAACATGGAAGAGAGAAGAAATCGTTAACAAAGATTGTTGTAACATTTCAAAAACATATGATGTCACATTTAGAAGTTCAGAATAAGTTTAGAATATCTGTTTTGTGGAAGCCTAACAAAGTATCACAGTGATGAAGAATAGCCTCTGATAATGGCTGTTTTGTCATTATCAACTCACTTGTTTGTTCTTAGCAAGCTGTGCCGTTGTCTTCACTTCTGAGAGGAGTCTAGTCTTCCATTTTCCTTTGCACTCTACATAATAGGCCTTATGTTTTGCCTGCAGGCCCATGTACACAGTATGTACTCCATTGTTGCCCTCATGGGTTTAATATAAATGTAACATCATGTTGTGTCAGAAGAATTTCACTATGATTTAATACCTAGCATGCTCTGAGGGAGCCATTATTTAAAACAGCAGAAGAATTGAAGAACCATTTGGCTGATGAGATTTGAGCCAATTGGGATCAACTACCCTGTCATTGTTTGTGCAACAGAACATAAATATCAATCAGATGAAAGGAAATGTGCAGGTCAAATGCAACAAATTCTTCCAAACAGTTATAACTGAAAGATATTGCTTTGCTTGAGAGGAGGAAATGAATAGACTTTTTCTAAGCATTAAGTACCAGAGCGAAACCTTTGCGATGGAACTGGAGCAGCTGCTACAATCTAGTGACTTCACCTCTGCCCTGTAATCTGGTTCAGCTCAGAGTGGTGGCTTTGTCTCCTCTTCACTCTGGGACTTTGGCTGACTTAGCTATCATTGTCTGAAACTCTGTCAATAACTATGGCAGAGGAAATGGCAGAAAATGTTGAATTACAGACACTGGCACTTTGAAGCTTCTGCTTAGCAAAATCACAAGTCACTGATGATCGTACCTCATTTCATTAGGTGGCCACACCTACCTCCATGGGCCAGAGGAATTGTGTCTGGATGTAGATCAGATAGATTGTAGAGGTGAATATAAAAACTAAAATGAAAATAATAAGACTTTTACCAAAAATGTGATATCTTTGCGAGCTGAAACTAAGTAAAGTGTTCTTAAAATTGAGATTAAGGTATTAAAAGGAAGAGGTGAAATAATTAGTAATACTACTAATGACTTGAAAACACTGTACATTTGCTTAATAAGTCACATCTATGTGTGCTATTTGTGAAATTATATACAAGATTGTTGTCTTATGTACCATTGAGTAGGGTCCAACTCATAGAGACCCTTGTAGGATTTTCAATGGCTGATCATTTCAGGACTGCTTTTTTTAAAGAGTTGACTGCCATATCCTTCTCCCATTTTTGCAGTGCTGGGGATCAAACCTGGGTCCTCAGAAAGTGCAGTGCAGTACTCTACCAAATCAGCTAAACTCCAGCCCACATATACAAGATAAGTGAAGTTAAAGGCAAAAAATAAAAATAATTTAACTATTCTAACCTTCATTGAAGTATGTCACTAAAAATAGGTGAATTTTATGAGATGAAAATCATATATCAATAAAAAAATTGAAAATAAGTGCTGAAGATGTGTCACTTATTATTGCATTTGAAGATGTGTCAGTTATTATTGCATGTAACAAAAACTTGATTATAATGGTTTAACCATAAGAGGTTTTTGCTTTTCATACATAATAAGAAAAGTCTGAGGATGGGTGCCCTAGGGCTCGTATAACTGCTTGAAAAAGTCCTCAAGGATCTAGACTCATTCCAATTTCTTGTTCAGCTACCCATCACATGCAGCCTTTCTCCTAACTATTGTAAGATGGGTATTCCATCTCTAGATATTAGTACATCATCCATGTAGGCAGCTTCAGCAGATGGTAACATGTATCATCTATTAGTTGGGCACAAAGTCACTCCTGACAAAGCTGAGGTTTTGTTGATAAGAAACTAGGGGAGAAAGGAAGAATAGAAGTTGGGTAGATAACTAATTTTTGTGTCATGTTCTTTTATTGGAAAGATAAACATAGTCCCATGCCTTTATTTATTGCACCATCCTTTAGACATTGAATAATTGGATTGCTTCTTATATAGAGTTTGCAAGTAGCTCAATATTCTTTTTTAATTTCCAGGTGATCATGTAGCAAAACTAAAACCCTCCTTTTAAACATTTTCCAGTTCCTTGGGACCTAAACCAATATTTTCTAATTTAAGTTTTAAATGATATATTAATATCACACACAAGCAAAATTTTACTAAAGATCATTCAAAAGCTACCCCAGGGGTACTGAAAACAAAGCATTATCACAAATGGAGAGCCTAGGGGTGACCTATAACAACTCCAGTGTGATACACAGTGGCAGCAGGCAGCTATAGTAGCATGGGGGATGTGGTAGATGGGACCCTGGCATGCCAAGTGGTTCAAGCAGCAAGGGGCCTGAAACAGTTGCTCAGAAGCAAGTCTTACCCTCCACAAGGGAGAGAAGACAATTCCATCTCCTGACAGGAGCTATAAAAGCTGTAAACTTTGAGCCTTGGTCAAATGAAAAGACTGCATCCTCAGCTGACCACCCCTGCCAAAAGACTCCAATGTTAGAGGCCACAGAAAAAAGCCACTCCAGTACTCTTCTTTCCTTTCCTTTCTTTTCTTTTCTTTTTTCTTTTCTTTTCTTTTCTTTTTTCTTTGCTTTTTCTTTTCTTTTATTCTCTCTCTCTCTCTCTCTTTCTTTCTTTTATTTCTTTTTCTTTTTTTCTTACTGTTGTGCTAGGTTTGAAGCCAGGACTCTGCATGGGTTAAGTGGTGTGCCACTGTGCAGTACCCCCAGCCTTATTCTTAATTTTGCTTGAAGACAGGATCACATTGAGTTGCACAGGCTGCCTCTGGCCTGGTGCCCAATATCTTTCTGCCTTAGCTGCCAGAGATGCTAGTGTTGCAGGGGAGAAAGTTGGTGTTAGGCTTTTTTTCTTTTTCCTTTTTTCTATTCTTCCCTCTTTTCATTATTAGCTTTCATTTCCTAATTTATCTTTTTAATGTAATTTATATCTTTTTTCTTCTTTAGTTTTTTTTATCTTGTTCTGCATGTATATCTCTATTTACATTTTAAATCTCTTAGGCTTACTACTTTGTATTGCTCTGCTTATGTTTACCTAATTCTGTTTATATATCTTTTTCCTTAATCATACAATCTTTTTAAATCTTTTCTCCTATTCCTCCCTCTCCTAACATTCATTTTCTTTCTAGATCTTTATCCTTTCTTTCACTTTACCCCTGAGGCATCCTTCTGTCTCCCCTTACTCTGCCTCCCCTTCTTACTTCAGGCGGATACCATTTATATCTTCACCCTAAATATCTTGTAGCTTCATAGCTTACTCTATATTATTATTGCTATTCTTTGTTCTATGGGCATTTGTGGTGCAGCAGTTGGCTTTAAGTGATTTTAAGTGTATTTCTATATTTGGTTGGGTCAGATACTATATCTATTATAATTGCTTGTCTTCCTCTCTGGGAATGGCACTGGAGATTGTGATCTCAAAAGAAATCTGCTCACTATGAAGAACCCCAAATAAAACAGGAAGTGATATCCACCCTGTTGTTGGTGTTATTAGGTGCCGTCGAGTCAGTATCCAACTCATAGCGACCCTCATAGGGTTTTCAATGGCTGACTGTTTTGGGATTGTATTGGGAGTGGATTGCCAGGTCCTTCTCCCATTTTTGTGGTGCTGGGAATTAAACTCGGGACCTCAGAGACTGCAGCGCTGTGCTCTACCAACCCTACAGATGCACAAATCACAAATCAGAAACACAAGAAACATGAAAAAGCAAAGCAATACATCTTCTACAAAAGACCATGATTCTTTAACCACTGAATACAAAAATTTGGAAATATTAGGAATGCCATGCAAAGAATTTAAAAGCATGCTGGTAAAAATGATCAGTAACTTCACAGAGGACACAAACATGCAAATGAATGAAGTAAGAAATCTAATATGGACTTAGATCAGAAAGTCACCAATGTAGAAGACTAAGCAAAATGGATAAAAAATTCAGCAAGAAAATGGAGATTTTGAAAAGAAAAACACAGAGAAATGTTGGAAATGAATAATTCAATAAAAAAAAAAACCAAGGCAAGCAAACAAAACCCAATGGAAAGCATCACCAGTAGACTAGATGAAACATAAGACAGAAAATATCAGGGAGAGAAGACAAAGAAAAAAACCTAATAAACATGACTACAATTTTCAGCAACTTTGGGACATGATCAAGAGACCAAATCTAAGAATCCATGAAATAGAAGAATGAGCTGAGATGAAAACTAAGGAATAGAAAACTTATTCAGTGAAGTTATAGCAGAAAATTTCCCAAATGTGGGAAAATAAATGGACATCCAACCACAATTGGCATTTAGAACACCAAATAGACATGACCAGAAAAGAACTTCACCACAACACATAATGATAAAAATGCCAAGATTACAGAACAAATAAGCTTTATTAAAAGCTTTGAGAAAAACACCAACTCACCTACAAAGGAAAACCCGTCAGAATTACATCAGACCTCTCCATGAAAACTCTAAATTCTAGCATAGGATGGAAAGGCATAGTTCAAGCCTTGAAAGTAAGTAATTGTGAGCCAAAAATATTATATCCAGCAAAGTTGTCATTTAAAATGATAGATAAATAAAGATATTCTCAGAAAAGCACACACTAAAGCCATACATGACCACAACCTAGCACTGCAGAAGATATCTAAAGGAATTCTACACACACAGGAAGAAGAAAGACAATCTTTACCTCAAGAGCATAGAAAAGAATAAGTTTCATGGCAAGAAAAAACTAAAAAGAACTAGGAGAGCATCAGTAATTTCCAACTAAAAAACTCAGCAAACACTGACTATAAATAAGGGAGAAAAAAGAACAATTTATTATTCAATCAGGAAACACCCAACACAGTTACAAGAACCAAAAAACGTCTCAATAATAACCCTAAATATAAATTCTCTTAACTCTCCAAATAAACACATAGATTAGCAGACTGGATTAAAAGACAAAATCCAATAATTTGTTGTCGGCAAGACACACGTCTCACTGGCAAGGACGCATAGAGACAAAATGAAAGGATGGGAATTGATATACCAAGCAAGTGGAAGCAAAAAAAAAAAGGAAGAAAGAAAGACAGACAGACAGACTTCAAGTTAAAACTAGTCCAAAGAAACAAAGAAGGTATCTACATATTAATAAAGGGAACAATTGATCAAGAAAGTATAACCATGGTAAATACATATGCACTGAACATGGATGCACACAACTTCATTAAAAAAAGAAAACTACTAGATTTAAAGGGACTAATAGGTCTAGATTTAATCATAGTGGGTAACTTCAATAATGTGCTCGCAACAATAGATATAATGTCCAGACAAAAATCAACAAAAGAACTTCAGAGTTGAACACTACAACGGATAAAATGGACTTAATAGACATCTACAGAATATTCTACCCTAAAACTACAGAATACACATTCTTCTTGGCAGCCCATGGAACTTCTCTAAAAAAGATCACATTTTAAGTCATAAGTCAAGCCTTAGCAAATACCAAAAAAATTGAAATAATTCCATATACCTTATTTTGCCATAATAGAATGAAACTAGAAACAGAGAAAAAATTACAGAAACTATACAAATATATGGAGAGTGAACAACATACTATTAAATGATAAATAAGTGCTGAAGAAATCAGAGAAGAAATTAAAAAATTCTTAAAATCAAATGAAAATAGAAACAATCTATCAGAACCTCTGGGATACAGCATAGGCAGTTCCAAGAGGGAAGTTTACAGCTATGAGTGCTTACATTAAGAAATCATAGAGGGCTGTAATTTAATGATGCACCTCAAGCTCTTAGAAAGAGAAGAACAAACAAAACACAAGACCAGTAAATGGAAAGAAATAGTAAAGATCAAAGCAGAAATTAATGAAATAGGAACTAAAAAAACAATAAAAAGAATTGATGCAACAAAAAGCTGGTTCTTTGAAAAGATAAACAAGATCCACAAACCGTTAGCCAAATTAGCCAAAGGAAAGAGAGAAAAGACTCAAATTAAGAAAATTAGAGATGAAAAAGGAAACATTACAAAAAATACAAATGAAATCCATAAAATCATGAAGGAATACTTTGAAAAATTATGTTCCAAAAACTGGAAAACTTAAAAAGATGGATAAATTCCTAGACACATATGATCTGCCAAAATAGAGTCAGGGGATATAAACAACTTAAACAGACCTATAATGAGTAGCAAGATTGAAGCAGTAATAAAGAGTCTCCCAATAAAGAAAAACTCATGACTGGATGGATTCATTGCTGAACTCTACATGACCTTTAAAGAAGATTTAACACCAGTGCTTCTCAAACCATTCCATAAAATATAAATGGAAGGAAAACTACCACATTCATTCTATAAAGCCAGCATTACCCTGACATCACAACCAGATAAGGATACGTCAAAAAGGAAAACTACAAACTAATTTCTCTGATGAACCAATATGCAAAAATCCTTAATAAATTTTTTGCAAATTGACTTCAACAACACCTTAAAAAGATGATATGCTATGATCAAATTGGTTTCATTCCAGGGATGCAAGGCTGGTTCAACATACACAAGATAATAATTTCAGTATGGGATGTAAATACACTTAGAAACAGAAATCACACAATCTTATCAATACGTACAAAAAAAGGCATTTGAGAATGTTCAATGTCCTTTTATGATAAAAGCCTTGAAGAAACTAGGAATTGGAGGAATATATCTCAAAAGAATAAAGGCAGTATATGAAAAACCTATAGCCAACACTATATGAAATGGGGAAAAAGTGAAGGCATTTCCCCTACAATCAAGAACAAGACAAGGTTGTCCTTTAGCTCCCCTGCTATTCACTGTAGTAATTGAACTATTAGCCACCGCAATAAGATAAGAAAAAGAAATAAAACGTACCCAACTAGGAAAGGAAGAAGTCAAATTATCCCTATTTGCAGATGAGAAGGTCTTATACTTAGAAGACCCTAAATACTCCACCAGAAAACTCCTAGAGTGATAAACACTTTCAGCAAAGTAGCAGGATACAAAATTAATACACAGATACCACTAGATTTTCTGTATACCAATAAGGTCAGGTGGAGAAAGAAATCAGGAAAACAATCTCATTCACAAGAGCTTCAAAACAAATAAAATACCTGGGAATAAACCTAATCAAGGAAGTAAAAGACTTCTATAGTGAAGACTTTAAAACAAAGAAATAAATTTAAGAAGACACCAGAAGTTGGAAAGCTCTCCCATGCTCATGTATTGTTGTTGTTGTTAGGTGCCGTCAAGTTGGTATCCGACTCATGGCGACCCTCATAGGGTTTTCAATGGCTGATTGTTTATTGGGATTGCCTTGGGAGTGGATTGCCAGGCCCTTCTCCCATTTTTGCGGTGCTGGGAATTGAACTCGGGTCCTCAGAGACTACAGCGCAGCGCTCTACCAACTGAGCTAAATCCTAGCCCATGCTCATGTTTTAGAAGAGTTAATATTGTGAACATGGCTGTATTACTGAAAGCAACCTATAGATTTATTGCAATCCCTATTAGAATCCCAAAGGCATTTTCACAGAAATAGAGAAAACAATCCTAAAATTCATATGGAATCATAAAAGACCCTAGATCACTAAAGTAATCCAGAACAGAAAGAACAATGCAGGGGGCATTACAATTCCTGATTTTAAATTATACTACAAAGCCATAGTAACAAAAGCTGCATTGCACTAGCACAAAAACAGACATGTAGACCAATGCAACAGAATAGAGAACCCAGGAATAAATACATGCAGCTATAGCCACCAGATATTTGACAAAGGTGCTAAAAATATAAGTTGGAGAAAAGGCACCTTCTTCAACAAATGGTGCTGCAAGAACTGTATATCCTTATATAGAAGACTGAAACTAGATTCTTCTCTTTCACCTTGTATAGAAATTAGTTCAAAACACCTCAAAAGTAATGTTTCCAATCAAAAAATAGGCAAAATAACTGAACAGAGATTTCTCAAAAGAAGAAATACAAATGGTCAACAATCATGAAAAATTGTTCAACAGCCATCATGAAAATGCAAACCAAAACAACATTGTGAAAACAAATAATAACAAATGCTATCAAGGTAGTCTGGAGAAAGGAAAACATCTTGTTTTCTTTCATATATGGATGTTAGACTTCAATATGTATTCATTATTAAAATATATAGGTCATGAAAGCAGAAGTAGACCTGCAGGGAAAGATAATGGACTAAAGAAAAAGGGGAGGGGACAAGAAGGAAGGGTAATGGGGGAAAAAAAGGGAAATATCATATATTATTTCCCTTAAGGCAAAATCAACATAGATGATAGATAGATAGATAGATAGATAGATAGATAGATAGATAGATAGATAATAGATAGATGATTGATAAATATACACACAAACAAGACATGCAAGTATAAGGGGGTCCATTGTTAGGGTGGGGGGGTAGGAGGGGGGAGAGGTAATGTGAGGGTAATGGCAAATGTGAACATGAGCAATGTACAATGATATGCATGTATGAAAATGTCATAATGAGTCCCACTAAGTTGTACATTAAAAATTACTAATAAAATAAGATTACTGGGGAAAAAAGAAGTATAAATACTCAGAGGCAACATTTGGAATAATAATAGAGTTGTGAGACATACTCAATAACTGTGTGATTTATATGTGGGTGGTGGTAGATGAAGGTGATAATAGAGTCTAACAGTTCTGTTGGCAGTTCTGGTGGTAGACGGAAAATAGTGGCTGTGGTAATGACAGAAATGCTGGTAGTGGTGGTGATGAGGGTTATGGTGGTGGTGATGGAGATGGTGGTAGAATTGGAGGTGGTTGTGGTGGGGTGGAAGTGGCAGTGGTGGTGGAGGTAGTGGTGGACTTGGAAGTGGTAGTGTGGAAGTGGTGGTACTAGTGGAGGTGGTAGAGGAGGTGGTGATGGTGGATGTGGTGCAGATGAACGTAGTGGTAGTGGTGGTGGACATGGTGAAGGTGGTGGAGGTGGTAGAGTGGAGGTAGAGGTGGTAGTAATGGTGGTGGTGGAGGTGGTGGTGAAGATGGTAGAGGTGGTAGTGGTGGTGATGGTAGAGGTGGTGGGGGCAAAGGTTGTAATGGTGGGTGTGGTGGTAGAGATGGTGAGGTAGTGAAGGTGATAGGGAGATGGTGGAATTGATGGTAGCAGAGCTGGTAGCTGTGGTTGGTGGGGATGTTCTGGTTAAAGGAAATAAGAGCATCATGTTACTGATCATTGCCATTGTCATAGAATCATTTATAAGCTACTTCTTGTGTACTTTTTCCAAATTCTCCTGCAGTCACTTCTTACTGCAACCAGCCATTGTTGTAGCAAGCCATTCCTTACAGCCTTCAACACTTGACCAGGTGTAATGTAAGAATGCTTTGCACTGTATCCCTGCTGGGTGCTTCTTACTTCCTATCAGGGGCATCTCTGATGCTATGGCATGAGATGCTCATGAACCCAGACTCAGTACTTGTGCATGCAGACTCTGAAAATGCTGGGGAGCTAATTCCCTTGGAGGTAACCTTGGTCAATCTGGGATGTGAGCTGATGGGTAAGTGGTTGCCCATTTAATGCCCTGGGCAAACCATTTAGGTATGTGTTTTGTAAAGCTTTTTCAGATTAAACTCCTTTTTTCCTTACTGGTAACCAACTTTCTCCTTCTCTGACTTATTTTACTCCTGACTTTTATTGCTACATCCTAGAATCAAATTCCAAATTAAATGCCTAATCACAAGCCTTCATTTTAGGCTCTGATTGTGGGAAAATTCAGTCTAAGGAAAACAGTAAGCACAAAAAAGCTATTTCAAGAATGGCTTTATAGAATGATACTATATAGATTGGTCCATGGTTCAGATAACCATAATTTTATCTATTCAAATATTGTAAATTTGATCGTTGAGAATTTATTCTCTATAAGCCCATCAGTGGTTCTCCAGGCCTAATACAATGTTTTGTACAAATTGGGTGCTTAGCTAAGCTCCATGAATGAATAAAATAATTAAAGTAGATAATTTTGAATCCCATGTGCCAAGCTTACTTCAATACAAATCTCAATCAGAGATTGTTATCCAACCTGTAAAGCCAAATTAGAATTAGAAAATTACTTGATTAATCTAGAATTAAAAAAGAGTTGGGTAGTAAAAAATGCCAAAGCCTTCTAATAGACCACCCAATCCAGTATAAACAACTACATAACCCATTCATGGCACCTGCTTCTCTGGAAAAAGCTCTATAAACCTAGAAATTTCTTACTTTCAAATGCTCTTTTGTCTTAAACTTCATCAATATATGACATATTTTTACTCCCTTATTTGGTAACAATATCACAATTTTCAAGCTCGTAATTTAGTTCTCAAACCTGGGTTTCATTTAAGGTTATCTTTGTTGGCCTGTCTATATCATCAACAAGATAAATCCAAACCACAATAAAAGATGAACTATAGTTGATCCCTTTTGCAGAAGACTCACCCCATATGCCCTACATTGGTCCTTATATCTTACCTCAAATTTTGGAATAAATCTTACTGCTTAGTACTCTATAAATGACTTAGTCTTTATAGCCATATGGATCACCCTCTTCTGAAGAGACTAGAGTCTGTTGTTCCAACCCAACCTTCTAAAATTGTATAACATGAATTCTGAACAAATTCCCACTACACTCTACCACTACACACACACACACACACACACACACACACACACACACACACACAAAGCCTTGAATAATCTTTCCTCAAAATTAATCACCATTGCTGAGGTTACAGTTTAAAACAATTGATTCTCTTATTTTAAATTCAACAAGTCAATTAAAATAAATGTAAAACACACATTTAGAATGATCTTTTACAATATACTTGTAATTGGCCCACATGAGACTGCCAACAGCCCCGATATCACAATTTGAGAACTATTCATCCATACCACAGAAAATGTGCATTCTGACAGAGAATGAAATGATAAAATATGGATTATATTTGTTAGCTTTGATTTTCTTTTTATTCTTCTTGATGGGACTGCAAAGAGTTAACCTTAGGATCCTTACCTTCTTCAGTTCTTAGAAAACAGAAACCCCCCAAAAGAGCAAGGTTAATGATAGTCTGAAGATCCAATTTATGGCTTATTGATGAATCTGATGGTACTGACTTAATTATTCCAGAGAGCTGGCCAAATTAACTGGTTGTGTGTGTTGGAAGGTGGTTGATTTAGCTTCAGTAGATGTGTTAACTGCAGCTCATATACATTGCCACATTTGGGCACAGTACAAACAAAACAAAACAAAACAAAAAAAACAAAACCCCCAAATTGTGGCTAGGAACCCCAGGTGCTACCTATAACATCCATTTTCTCAGCCCTTTTGATATTTCGCTCAGCTGAAAATCTAGATTTCCCAGCAACCCCTCTCCTACATTCAGCGAGGGGAGGGCACGAGACTCAGGTGTGATTGATTAGATCTACAGGTTTGGTTGTGCAGTGCTCTCCGGAAGCCTTCTTGAAAGGAAAACAGTAGTAGGAGAACTTCTTGGCCACGTCTCCTTCCTGTGCCCTGAAGTATGGGGATAAAGGCTTGAAAATGAGGACCATGGGGAAGTGTGCTCAGAATGATGGAGCAGCAAGTAAAAAAAAAGGCACCACCTAGTCAAGCTGCCGCTAAGTGAGTAAGTTTGCTCTCCTTTCAACCATGTTGTTTTTGTTTTCCTGATGGATAAGGTCAAGCATAATCCTCTCTGACACCAAGAGGATGCCAGAAGGCTGCCAGTTAGTCTCTAGGGAACCTGTGGCATCTTAGCTGTTCCTCCATCCTGGCTTCCTGCCTGAACTGCCTCCAGGTATCTGAGGGTGGAGGAAGGGCGGTCTCTTCTGAGCCATGGATTTGGAAATAGAATGCAGTCTCTTTCCTTCCCTCCCCTTTCTCCTCTTCTTGCTTCTCTTGCTCCTTGTCTGATGCTCCTCTTATCTTGCTCTTCCTTCTTCTCCTTGTTCTTACCCCTCTTTCTTTCTCTCCAGCACCCCGCCCCCCCCAGTTTCCTTCCCACGTTTGGAAAATCGCTGTCTCTCTGAATCTCAGTAGCAGGTAGAGAAATCCAAAAATTAGCAGGTTCCCATTTTCTCAGCTCCTATAATAGGTGTCATTCGGATAGACTCACCTCTGAGTTTGAATATTGAACTGATGAAGTAGAATGGGAGAATTCTTTCCTGAGACAGTTGTAACACTGGCAGCATCCTTCAAGGGCAATGTTAGCTGGCAGGGAGACAGCTATGACAACTGTCGAGACGCTTAGTCAACAGCATCAAGGAAAACATCTGTTGTTGAGAAAGTTGAGCTTATTATTTATTTCAGTGAGGGTGTATGGAAACCATAGAGAACCAGGGGGTGTCACATGAAGATGGTATTAGAAAGAACTTATCATAACCTTTGGTCTTTGATTGGACCTCTGGGAAGAACCAAGGAAGAGAGACTTTGCTTTAGCTGGGATGCTGTCAGAAGGCAGGGTAAATTCTACGATTTGGTGTCTCAATAAATTTTATATAGAGAGTAGACTGGAACAAAGACAAATCTGTAATGAATAAAGAAATAATAGTCACTCATTTGTCAAGAGGAAGAATGTTTGGTATTCTGTGTTGGATCTGAAATGAATGTTCTGTGAGATTATGTCCAACTGGAGAAACATGTGGCTTAGCTGTGGGTGATGAGTCAGTTTGTAATATTACAGAGACTAAGTCTGAGTGTCTTGGTGAATTCCTAAGTGTCATAGGCTGCTGTTTGCTTCCCCATTCTCATAACCATTATCTGATGCCAACAGTATCAGTGGTATAAGGTGTAGCAGCTGGAGTTTGGTGCAGTGTCTTCACTAGACAGATTTTGTATTGAATTTTTATCACTTTTTTTTGTCTCCACCAATTTTCTGAGGCTAGTTTCTCAATCTTCCAGGTAATTCTATGAACTTCGCAGAGACCTATCAATACACTTTTTTCCCTACTCAAATCAGCCAGAGTCAAATAAGACCCTAACCACTGGCAAGACTATTTCCTTGAGTATTATAATAATTATTTTACAACAGAAAGAGAACATAATATAAACTCCTTAAAAGTGAAAAACCCATTGGTTGTGTAAGGCAGTGCCCCATTTTTCCCTAGAAAGAAAGGCATCCATTTATTCATTTCTATTTTGTATTCTAGAGTCACTGTTATTTTAAAACTCTAGTGATATGATTTTGTAAAACCCCTAGTCTCTATGTGAGTAATAAGTCTTTCAGGGGAACCTGAGAGCATTGTTGTTGTTGTTGTTGTTGTTGTTAGGTGCTATCGAGTGGTGTCTGACTCATAGAGACCCTTTTAGGGTTTTCAATGGCTGATTGTTTTGGGACTGCCTTGGGAGTGGGTTGCCACATCCTTCTCCCGTTTTTGTGGTGCTGGGAATAGAACACGGGACCTCAGAGACGGCACAGCGACGCTCTACCAACTGAGCTAAATCCCAGCCCTGAGAGCATAGTTAGGACTGTTAACTGAACTGATCTGAACTGATCAGTCTTGAATCTCAAGGAATGTCTGATAAGCCCTTTGTGAACAAAACGCATACACTGTACCTTAGATAGGAAATAGAAATAGAATGTCACTCTGAAAGGAAGCAAAGTTTTGAATGAGGGCTTGTTCCAGCTTTCAAAAGCAAGTTCAGGTAAAGCTAAGAATTGAGAGCAAAGGTAATGTTCCATAGTTGAGCCTGGAGGCTGACTATGAGTAACTGATGAATAAACAAGCTTCATAGGCCATTGAGTGTATCTGAGGAATACAGCAGGTCAGGCATGAGAATAGAATATCCAGGGGTCCAGGACTCTGGGCTTCTTGGAAGGGGATAAAAGAAGTACAGACAAAAAGACCTAAAGCCCAAGGAAAGATACCTTGAAATTAGGTGAGTAAGTATTTTCTTCATTTGGGAAACATGAACTAAGTATTTTCTTCATTTGGAGCAATTATTTGAGGCCAAGGAATAGATGTAGAAACTCTTATGTAGGGATGAAACGGGGTTGAGTACTGGGTTGAATGGACTCCTCTCAAAATTCATGTTCTTCTCAGAACCTCAGAATGTGGCCTTATTTACAGACTATGTCATTGAAGAGACAATTAGTTAAGATGAGTTTGTATTTAAGGAGGGTGTGCATGTCCTTATTTCAGTATGACTAGTGTCCTTATTTGAAGAGAAGAAAAAACATAGAAACAGAGAATTCCATGTGATAATGGAGGTAAAAGTCAGAGTGATACAAGTCAAGAAACACCAAAGACTGTGAATAACTCCAGCAATTAAGAGAAAGTCATGGAATAGACCCTTCCCTAGAACTTTCAGAAAGAGCAAGGTCCTGCAGATATCTTGACTTCAGACTTCCATGTTTCTGAGATATAATAGAACAGATTCCTGTACTTCTATGCCACTCAATTTGTGGTAACTTGTTGCATTCCTAGGAAACTAATATACCAAGAAAAGAGGTGGTAGGGACTAGTGTGATTCTCACTAGGCTTGGAGGTTCATCTTAAAGTCATCTTGTGCATTATTATAAATTGGATGTACTTACAATCAATCCTAGAAAAGTTAAGCTTTGGAAAATATTTGGGTGCTAGAAACTTTGCAACTTCATGGTAGAAAAATTACCCTTTGCTTACATACAAGATATAATACAATTCAGATTTCTACACTTAATAAATTACCATGTACTACTGGTATGTTTTCTTTGCAAAGTTTGTCTTGTCATGAGTTATATGAGCCAAGGGGATTTTTCCACCCTTTACTCAGATGAGGAGAGTTCTTCATGCCCTGGCAGACTAAAGGAACTAACACTTGTGGAAAGACCTTGTTCTGAAACCTAGAGAAGAATCTATGACCTATTGAGAAGGAGCATTTGGTTATATTTATGTTTCTCTTTCAAGTAAATGTATAGCATACAACAAGCACCCAACACATTATTTGTGCAAGGAAAGAACCAGCTGTTCCAGCTCAGATAAGAATGAAAAGTGACAAAGGCAGACAATTGACAATCTTCATTTATCTTCCTTCTGGATTTTTCCCATTGCAGAGTTCATTGTAAAAGGCCATCTCCATTTTTGTATTTGATCAAGATAAATCCTTCAGTCAAACTAAGTCTAGTTCTTTCTATCTGTATTTCTTCTTCTAGCTGTTCAGGAATTCTTCCAGTCTAATTCTTCATCATCATCTGAAGACATCTATTTCCTCTTTAAGCTCTTTTAGAGTAACAAAAAGCTGACCATTTATATCCTGTCCAAGAATAACTACCAGCCTCAAATCCATTATATTATATACATATAAAATTTCTATGTGCTATATATATTTTAATATCTATGGTGCCTATGTCTCCTTACCCACTCCTTTGGTGTTTGATACTATAAAAAGTGCCTGTGGTCAGCCCACATCCAAGTATATAGCAATAGTACTTGTAACAATGGTAGTGATGATGATTTCTAATGTTGTAGCTGGCTATCATTTATTTGATATTTATTATGTTCCATGTGTTCCAAGCACTTTACATTGGTTATTTCTCTTAATCCTCACAATGAATTTATAGTGCACACAGTATTTTTATCCTCATTTTTAAGATGATGAAACCAAGGCTTAAAATGTTTAAGTGCTTTTTCCCTCATCATAAGCTAGTAAGTGGTGAACTCAAGGTCCTTTACTCTTAATCACTATTCATTCTGTTGATCAAGAGACACGGGCTGAGCATCTGAATACCAGGTATGTCTCCTTAGCTGCCTACGCTGTCCATATCCCCATACTAGAAACTCCTTCCTTCCCAGCCCCTGCCAAAGGGGCCATTCTCTGCAGCCATCTTATTACCATGTGACCCTCCCTACCAATCCCTATTTGTACCAGGATTCAGTACCTGAACAAGGACTTAGTAAATCTGCAGACTGTGTAGTCATATAGGGTCTATATATGTTGTTCTTACTTTTGAAATTTCATGAACTTTTTTTCCCCCTTATTTCTTCACCTAAAATTTGACAGCATCCCACATTTTGAGTTAGTTTAAGTGATTCTCTTTCCCCAAAGCAACACAGCTTAACTAAAATGCTCCATTGTGAGCTAGCAAGTGGTCCAGGCCCTAGGAATGCAAGAAGTTGGTGAAGGAGAACACTACCTCTTTGCACACACCTCACTCCACCTCTCCATGCTTGTAGATTAGGGAGTGAAGCAGTGACAAGTGGCAAACCCATGATAATAGTGAGGTAGCAAAAGTGGCAGTAGTACTGTCCTTGCCCACAGGTCCTGAGCTCATTTAGTTCAGCTACTTTCCTAAGTATGTCTCCTCTGCCACCACTTCGATTGCTCTCCCTTTTAGGTGTCTTGACCTTCTGGGACACAGTGTAGGTTGGGAAGTGGTATAAGAGTGGCATGATCAGACAATCTGAGGGGACTTTGGAGGAGTGCTTGGTGGTCACTCCAGCTGAGCCAGCAAGAAGAAAGGAAATGGAGCCAAATCCCCTCTGGTTCCAGAGAAGACTCTTCCAGAGGGGCTCAGGGCTCAAGCAGGGGATCTTGTCCTTCTAGTGAGGAATGAGAGGCAAGTAGACCATGACCCAGGTTCCTATGTGCTCCCAGGTCCTCTAAGAACATGTTCTGGTGTGATTCCAGAAAGTCCTTTCTTTAGCACAGCAGGTCTCTTCTTATTTGAGCAACCTTCTGGGATCCATTTGTGAATTCCTAAGAACCCTCTTGGTGGCCCTTCAATTCTTTCCCTTTCCTCTGATGCTTTGGAAAAAAAATCCATTCCCCGACCCTGTTTCTTCCTTTTATATCCATTATTTTTCGTATCTTTCATAAAAGGTTTTGAAGGCCTCATGAATCTTGAACCAAATCTTGAAGGATGGAAAACAAGTTTCCCTTTACACTAAGACAGAGAAGCCTTGTTTTTCAAATTCTTCCAGGAGGCAGGGAAAACATTTAGATTCCATCAGTCTAACACAGCAAAGATATTCAAAGAAAGCAAAAAAGCTCTTTTTATGTTATAAAAATTGATGAATAATATCCTCTCACAAAACTACAATAAGAAAAACTATACTTTGAAAACTGAAAGAAGGATACCAGACTGACTCCTTTGAAAACTGAATGGAATAATGCATAGAGTTTAAACAGAGATACAGACAACCAGCCAAGGAACTTCACTGCATATAGAGAAAACTACATTCTTCTGCAGAGATGTGTAATGAAATGAATATGATTTCCCCACAAGAACACAATATAAGACCACTTTGGTTGAAAACAAAGAAACTAGAAGATACAGTTCATGACTTCACCCATGTGTAATTTGTTTTGAAAATGTAAAACATACACTCATTGATAATAACAATTTTAAAAAGCCCAAGCCAAAGGAAGCAAAAACTTCATCACACATACACAATAGTAACTAACATTTATTCAGCATTTAGTAAGGAATGAACACAGGTACCAAAACACAGATAGAAGTAATAAGCTCTAGTGCGCTGTAGCATAGTGTAGGAATGACATTTCACAATAACCTATTATATATTTTATGAATAACTGTGAGAGAGGAGCCCAAAGGCTCCAAACACAAAGTAATGATGAGATGGAAACGTTAATTTCCCAGGTTTGATTAGTGTGTATATGTTGTATACATGCATTGAAATACCATGCTATACCCCATAAATTTGTATAATTTGTGTTAACAAAAAAATTTTAACGTTTAAGGAGATAGAAATGTTAAATCCTCTGATTTGATCATTATACACTGTGTATATGTTGAATTATCACACTGTACTCCATAAATTTATACAATTAAAATAATAATAACTTTTTAATAAAGTTAAAGATGAATGAGACGGAGTACTAGGTCCGAAGTTCTCACATCCTACTATTATACATACATGTGTGTATGTATAGGTACATATGCACATATGGAACCATGCAGAAAAATGTTAGGTCTTCTTTTATTTCTACAACGACTGAAGTGGATACCTTTTTATCAATCTTCTTTTACAAATGGGAAACCTTCGACTAGAAAGATTAAATTGCAGCCAGGCACGGTGGCACATCTCTGTAATCCCATTGGCTTGGGAGGCAGAGGCAGGAGGATTGCAAGTTCGAGACCAGAGGCAGTTTGTGTAACTTAGTGAGACCCTGTCTCAAACAGTTAAAAAAAAAAAAAATAAGTGGGCTGAGGGTGCAGCTCAGTGGTCCAGCACTTGCAAAGCCTGCAAGCGTGAGGCCCTGGGTTCAATCCCCAGGCCTGGAAAAAAAAAGAAAGATTAAATTGCTTGGTAATTGTCACAAGCCTGGTAAATGCAGATAAAATCAACAGGCCCATGTGAACAAGTGACTAAGTAGTATTAGGAGAACATTTTGCTTCATTTGACTTTCAGATCATCCTTCAAAGAATGTAGCCAGATGGAGGCTTCTGGGTCACATGATGAACTGACCAGGCACCTCCGGGTAACTTGTGCTGAGAAAATGTTTCTGCCTGGTGTGCACCAAGTTCATTGGCACCCTTGCTAGCCAGACCTTGGAGAGAGCCACTGAGTATGAAGGACACAGGGCCTGGCTGGGGGCAAAGACCAAACCTTTAGGAACAGAAATGTGTTCCACTTTTTTAGGTTCAGTTCTCAATGCAATGAACACATTCTAATATTGGGCATTTTTCCTCTACCATAACCAAGATGAGAACAGTTGTGGCAAAATCAGAGATATTCTAACTGGGAAAACTTTCTTTAGACTGGCCTCCTTGCAGAAACACAGCTAGGCTGTCTTTACAGGAAGCAGATTTGCTGTCACCAGGGCATTTCTCTAATACACCAGAAAAGTTGTGCCCAGTAGACAAGGGCCTCAGGATAAAACTAAAGAAAGACTTCCACTCGGCCATACCCTGCTTTCGGCCAGCAGACATAGAAATGCACCAGGGCTGAAGGAGCTAAATGCCACCTTCTGCTTGGCTTCTCTATCCAACACTGCTTTCTTCATTTAGTGTTTATCCATTGTGGTATGTCACAATACTATTAACAAAGATGGCTGCTCCTTAAACAGCACCCACTGTGTAAAGAAGTTCTAACTAGTGTTCACGAATTAACTCAATCGAGCTTCAAAACAAACTCTTGAGGGAGGACACCATTATTATCCCTATTTCACAGATGAGGAAACTGAGACTTAGAGAAGTTTAAATACCTTCCCATTGTTTACACAGCTAGCAAGAGGACAGGACCAGGGACTTAACCGAGGCATTCTGTCTCAAAAGTGCCTGCTGTCTACATTGCCTGTCTTTAAATATTATTTGTGAGCCTGGAGGAATAAATTTGGCAGTAAGGAAAACAGTTTCCTGTCTTATAACCTGCTCATCTTTGACTCAGCTTTCACAACATGAAATGGGTATAATATTATGGTGATTATTTATATAATCCATCATAGGATTTTGGGAATATAGTTAATGTTTGTATAACACTTGGGGGCTCATTAAATGTGTAATAAAATATAGACAAAGAAACAATTTCTACATTGCTTGTTGATGATGGCAGTGGACGTTGGAGTTTCCTTTAAAGTTTTTAGTAGGCCAGTCATTCCTTCTTTGTAGAATTTCCTATGTCCCAATTTTCTGGCTCTCCCATGGAGAAGAAAATAAAATGGCTGAGTGAAGCTTCCCACCTACATCGTCAGCCACTCATAATTAACTTCCTTAATCAAGGTTAACCCTCTTTTTTTGATTAATCATCTTTATATAGTACACTTAAGAGGAAAAAGAACCAAATGAAAATATTAAAGTTGGAGGTAACACAAACTAATTTGATAATATTGCCATTACAACTGAGCAGAGAAATACAGGCAGCTCCCCTTGAAATATTTTTCCTGTCAAAATTTATGTCTTTTCTAAAGGGTGTGTGCAAGGGGCTGTTTTTCTTCATACACTCTATGTGGATGCAATGAGTAAATGTTAGCTTTGTGTCTTTTTTTGGCCCATTAAGAATTATGCACCACAGCAATCTCCAAACAAGAGAGTGACCAAGTAGGCAGAGCCAGAAGACCTTTGATGAATCATAGGAAAGTGACAAATTATTTACAAAACATAATTGGGTAGAGAGGGCTGAAATTGCCATATCACCCTTGAGAAGAATGCATTCGTCTCTTCAGAAAAGACCAGTTCTACCACATTGGCTATTATTTTTAATGATTGGGAGCCACGGATTCACCCATTGCAGCAAAGCACTCGAATATTTTTCGGGAGCAAAAGCACTTTTCACTGGCTGCTCCAGAGCAGCTCATTGAAGTAAGAGCCAAGCGTGTAAACGACCTCCTGAAAGAACTGGCAGGCTTGGAGAACATTGAGCCCCAAAGCGCATGTTGTTTTTGAGGCGTTCCTCCAGCTGAGACCTGGAGAGTGGGGGCAGCAAGCGGGGAGGCGGGTGGCCAGGCAGGCAGCGGAGGTGGGCTGTCTGCGGGCGGAGGGTAAAATGTTTATACAGAGCAAGTTAAAAGGGGGAACAACAGACAAATAACGGTGTGGGGCTGCTCTAAGTGTGAATTTGGAAGGTGGCTACTTTACTCCCAAGAGGAAAACAGAGATTCTCAAGCCAGCAGCTTTTCAACCTAAAAGCACCTTTCCCATTTGGGGTTAAAGTTGCTGCTTCTTTGCAGAGGTAGGCATAAGTTCTCCTGCCCCAAATTCCCTTGGGCACAAGCAGTGCAGAAAGTTTTCCTTGGTAGGTAAGTTGTTTTTATGTGAAACCATTTTGGCCAAGGTGGGGACTTTTCACTTGGGTGTCAGTGGTGCCCTTCTGATGTTTATAAAACGTAGCAAATGTACAGTTTGAACAGTTATTTTTGGTAAAAACGTCAATATCTTCATGGAGTCAGGTACTCTAAGCTGTGTGTTTGAGACAAATTCTTCGATTTTCCTGTGCTGAGAAAACTTTCACCTTGCTTCACGCAGTTCTCAAGTTGAGTTATGATCTTGACATCCCTCTACTCTCCGAAGTGCACTGGTGAAGGTCAATTAAAAATAACCAAAAAGAAGAAAACACAATTTTCTAGCTTGCTGTGAGGGGGAGGGGAGATACAGATCTTTTCAAAGTGGAATTTCAGCCCTCCACTGAGTTATAATTCACTTTTCCCCACCCTTTCTGCATTTCTAAAATTGTCCTTCAGACTTGGTTACCTGGCTAGCAACACTTCATCAGGAGTCACACTCTCAACACCTTGTTTGTGATTTGAACCCAAGTTTCAAAGCTCTCTCCACCTCAGTCTGTATCAATGTGCTTTTAGAACCACAAAAATGTTCAGATGAATCGGGAAGACGAAAATCTTTGTGTGAATCATTTCCATTGTTCTTTTTGTTTTGTGACACCTTTCATTCCATGTTGAATGCCTTAAGAGGTCTCCTGAGCTAAATTCTCCTTTCACTTCCTTTTAAAATTGTTCAGTCACCCCTACTTAATGGTGTTACAAACTTGATGTATTTTAACATATAGCTTTGAGGGAACACATACTGCCAACACTAATGCTGTCAAACTACATATTTCAAAGATTCCTGAGAAAAAGATTTCATGATATTCATTATTATGACTCCGAGCTTTACATACTCACAAACTCATTTCTTCTGTACTCCTAAACTTAAATGTACATCTTCAAATTGATGTAGAGAATGGCTTTTCATCCATCTTTATCACTCAATTTATGTATTCTGAGAGCAATTAGGATTTTTCATTAGCATTCTTCTTTTTTTAACATTAATAACTCCATTTTCTTTTTGTTTGAAGCATGTAATTTATTTTTTGCTCCAAATATATTTTACATAATCAAGACAGACATTGAGTATAAGATTTTATAGTTATATATTTTCTCTGAGGCTCTGGATTCAATTCCCAGCACCACAAAAATAGAAGGATGTGGCAGCCCACTCCCCAAACAATCAGCCATTGAAAACTCTATGAATAGCAGAGAAATACTGACATAGTGCAGGGCATGGCACAGCGTCAGGGAGTGTTTCATCTGTTGCTCATAGGGTAGCTATGAGTTGGACTTGTTTTCAATAATTTTCTTGTTTTCCTTCCTTCCTTCCCTCCCTTCCTTTCCTTTTCCTCCCTCCTTTGCTCCTTCCCATCCTTCTTTCCTTCTTTCCTTCCTTCATTCTTTTTTTCTTCCCTTCTTTCTTTCTTTATTTTTCTTGGCGGTAGTTATGGATTGAACCCAGGGCCTTGCACATACATTGCAAGTGTTCTAGTACTGGGCTGCACCCCCAGCCCATTTTTAATTTTTTCTTTTGAGTCAGAGTCTCACTAAACTATGCAGGCTGCCTATGGCCTCAAACTCATGATCTTCTTGCCTCCACCTCTGGAGTCATTGGGATTACAGGTGTGAACCACCATGCCCACCTCTCTTCTTGACTTCTTGTCCATCATTGTTCTTTTTCAAAACCAGTTTTGACAAGGATTAGTATAATTTACTGATGACTTTCTCAGTGTTTTATGCAATTGTCCCTTGGTATGTATGGGGGATTTGTTTCAAGCCCTCCATTGACAAGAAATTCCACAGATGCTGAAGTCTTTTATGTGAAATGGCATAATTTATGCATATAACCTACACATATTCTCTCATATACTACTCATGCCATCTTCTGATTACTTAGGATACAAAATACAATGAAAATGCTATATAAATAATTGTTATACTATATTATTTAGGGAATATTGATGAAAAATCTGTAGATGTTCAGTACAGATGTACTTTTTTTCCCTGAATATTTTTTATAAGATTGGTTGAGCCTATGGATGGAAAGTCTATTGGATATGGATTACTGATTATATTTATCAGTTCATTTACTCCCTACAATGAAGGGAGAAATTGGGAGGAAATTGGCAAAAACTCCAAAACTGGGAAAATGACTTTTGAAGAGCTGGTTTGTAAATTAGAAATCTAGGGAAAATGAAAGTAACTTGGTTGGACATTTGTACAAAACCCTTCACAGATCCCCCAAACCTGATTGGACAATTGGGCTCAAAGCTGATTGGCTCAGGCCATTCCATGGGTGAGCTATGTAAGGAGCTGCGCTGTGGCAGCTCGCCCTCTTTTTTTGCCCAGACTACTGATGAGGAAACAGCTCTCTGTCTCTATGCTGAGACCACCAACATGGAAGCATCTGCTCTTGAGGCTGTATAAGAGCTGCTAGCACTTAAAGCAGTATGCTTTGGATTTCTCCCCACCCTTCTAAGGGTTGGGAGAGAGAGATAAAGAGCTGTGTTTGTCCCAGCAAGGCAAAAGTGCCTCAGGCTTTTCCTTTCTCCCATCTCCACCAGCGTCCTGAGGGCCATAGAGGTCCACACCCCTCACCCAAGGGTCCCGAGTGAATTGTGTTTAGTATCTGTGTGCATGGTGTTGCCACCCATCTGAATATCTGGGTGGGACTGGGAGGCGCGTGCCCCACATTACAACAGTCCCACAAGATATATACTTCCATATCTATTTTACAGATGAGGAAACAGATTTAGAACAACCAAAATATTTATTCAAGACTCATGGCTAGTATGTATTAAAGTGGGGTTCATATCAAGCTTATTACCTTCAGCCTTTGATTTTGTACTGTTCTTTCAAGTGATCAAAGGTAAAAAGCCCAAATATAGGGAGCATAATCTGTTTCATAGTCATTTTAAGTCTTTAAACGTTTAAATTCCAGGGTAATATGTGAGCATATACCCTTTGTACAAGTTTCAGATAATAGTGAGGAAGATAGAAGGAAAATATACAAATCCTCTGTCACCAACATGGGTATCAGTGTAGTTCGGTAGGTATCATTTTCCTGTACACTTAAATTTTTTGTAGAAACTGGTAGGGAATACATAAGCAACAAATACTCCATTTCAACTTTCCAACCAAAACTAACCACAAAAGATTTGAGGGGGTCCAGAGTTATTTAATTCAGGTATTAAACAAGGTATTGAACTTCTTTACTTTTGGTGTAAAAAAAAATCTGCTTTGGCGCTTTTTCTGGTGGAAGCTTTTGGCCTCACCCTTCTATAGACTCATCCCTTGGTTATCTTTCTAATCTTTTCTCATCACAAGTTTTGCTGGAAATCAGTAGACCAGTGTCTATAGGATGATTGTTAGAATTGGAGACCTATGGCTTCCAGGCAACAGCAAGCAAAATTCCATGGTTTTAATGGGTTTTGATTATCAAGTTGATTGGATTAGGAAAATACCTAAGAGGTTAGTGAAGCCCACCTCTGGGTGTGTCTGTGAGGACATTCTCCAGAGACAATTAGATCATGAGCGCTATGACATAAAAAGTGACTGATATCTTGATGGATTCAAAGTATAATGACATTATTGGGAGGTGGTGAGAGATGGGGTGGAGACTAACTGGAGGAACGAGGTCACTGGGAGTGTGTTCTTGGCTATCTTGCCCTGGCTTCTTCCTATATATCCCTTTTTCCCTGTTTCCTGTCCCATGTGAGGTGAAGAATTTCTTCCTCCCCACACTCCTGCTGCCATGGTGTTCTGCTCAAGCACATGGGGCCAAGCAACCACAGACTGAACCCTCTGAAACCGTGAGCCAAGACAAATCTTTCCTCTCTTAAGTTGTCCTGTCAGGTATTTGGTCACAGGGATGGCAAAAGTAACTAAGCTACTCATGAAAGGAGTCTTCTACATTTTGAGCACAATAAAAACAGACTCTATTATAAAATTATGGTCTGATTTCATCTTCATCCTTGCTACTGTCCCTTCTTGTTCATTTTCTCTTTTAGCTTTGAGCCCTTCCTACTGATACTGCTTGTCTTTCACAGATTTGCTTCATTGTATTTGGTCTGCTTTCATTTCCCTTGTTTCATGACCTTTCCCCTTGCCTTTCTTTACAAGTGCATGCAGTGTCCAAGTTTTAAAATGAGGCCCATAATGAGTGGCATCCACATAGTGATGATTTCCTTATTTGTCTCCTCAAAACAGCACAACCTCTTCAACTTTGGAAGGAATGAAACAAATTGCTCACTTTACACGGCAAAGAGCATGAAGAATCAGTGTTTCTCTCTCTCTCTCTCTCTCTCTCTCTCTCTCTCTCTGTGTGTGTGTGTGTGTTTGCATGATTAAATCTAATCTTGGCTGTACTTTGATTATAATAAAAAATACTCCATAGGAAGGCAATTTGTTCTCTATTCCCTTTCTGTCAGTAGGGATAGGCCAGGTTCTGTGGCAGTTACAAACAGGCCCCTAATCTCAGGGGCTTATTGCAACAAAAGTTTAAATGTTGCTTGTGCTATGTATTTATCAAAGACTAAGGACTTTGCTCCATATTATCTAAAGAAATCTTCCTGTTAATCAACTAGCTCTCACAACATTTTAAGTTATGAGAACTTTATCTAAAGGTACACAGTGTGCACTGCTGTTGTGGCTCTTGTTGGGTATTTTGCTTTTGAACCTTGTAAATAGCTTATGGAATCTCACCTATTCCAAAGTTGTTGCCTACTCCTCCAACTTTTGGAGTTCCCTTGTTCAGTGAACTAAAGTCACTCTTTATTAACCCTTTCTTAAAGTGAACACACTTTGAGAGAACACAAAGCACTTCAATCTTTCTTTGTCAGAGTCTGACTTAAGGATTTTGATCTCTCTCAGTGTAGACCTTTCTCTTTTCCATGTTTTTCTCTATTTGGTTCATTAAATTTAATAAAAAATTCTGACATTGTCATATTTTTTGGTTTTCAGTCTTTGTTATCTGCAAGTGCTTTTTTATTATATATGCCTTCAAGGAGGTATGTTTCATTTTAATTTTTCCACATTCTGATGTTTTCCTAGTTTGAATAAATTTTTCTTGGTCTTGTAAACTATACTATTGAAGAATATTCAGCCTCTCAAATCTTTTAGATAGTTGGGCTTTCTTTTCATGAATGGCTTCCGTTCCCTGGTTTTATTTCTCTTTGTTCTTCCTTCATGCCCATTAATTCTGTTTTAGAAAACTTTCTTACATCTTTATCATCTATATTGTTTCTCCCTGCCTGTTAAATGTCATGTAACCATAGTGTCATGAATATGCTGACAAATAATCAATTTATTATGCATATATTGTATGTATGATATGACCAAAGGTATGCCCATATGTCTGGCATGTTCAAAGAGTGCTTCACTGAGATGAATGTTTAAAGTGTTATTTAAAATGTTTTAAACATGTCTTCTATTAGCCATTGTCTGTACTTTTATCTCTATGAAGTAAAACCTGTTTGGCTATATATAATTTTTATAAAAAAATTTATAAAAATTTTAATATAATGATAAATCAAAGCCAGATAGTCCTACCTAGAAACTTAGAAATTCTGAACTATGGTCAATAATAAGTAAAGTTGCTGACATAATTTACCAATGAGTATTCATGTCATGGTATTAGTTTAATATAGTTTACTTGGCTGTTCTGGGATATGCATACAAATTAATTTGCTACTTAAATTAATAGCCACTTTATAATGTGAGTAAAATACCCAGACTGACCAGTTGGATTGTATTATTAATTCATACCCAGCCCATTTTCAGGAGCTTAGGCTTTCTGCTGAAGAATATGTATGGGACAATTTAATCAGATATAATTTATGCCCATTATGTGCTTTGCTGTCCAATTCTATACATGCATAATATGTACCCAAGAAGAAACATAGCTAGGTGTGATTGCAAGAATTGTACATTTTGTGTTTCAATTTCTTCATCAACACATAATGTCCTCCTATACTATATACTCTATAGTATGGGTGTGTGTGTGTGTGTGTGTGTGTGTACATGCGCACATGTGTGGTGAGTACAAAAGAGTATGTCTAATTTGGTAGTACTCGAGAAGGATATATAGAGACCAGCTACAGAGGACTAGTTATTGCCTGAAAGGTTATAATGATCCTTGGAGATAGTGCCCAGTTTAAGGATGGATGGGGGTCTAGCACTCTCCATGGTGCTTCTCATCTTTTATCATAAGCATCCAGCAAGACTGCTGTGTCACACAGAACATTTTCCATTCTTTTCTGCTTCATGTTCTGGTACTGCTCAACAGCAGCAACCTGTTGATTCTGGACTGCTAAGTCTGCTTGGCTGACATACAAGGCTGCAGGGTGACTTAACTGTGGCAGACAGACAGAATTGTTTCCAATGTACACCTAAAGAGGCCCTCAGCAAAGCAAACATTGATTTTGGAGGGGTATTTTTTTTTCTCTATTTGCTTGCTGCCAAGAGCCTCTAAATAGGATGCCTATTTTTTTCCTTTAATATTAACTTATTTAGAGGCTCAATGATAAAGTTGAAGCCAGTAAGTCTTGCAGGATGTTATAAGACGCCATCACCTCCCTTAACAGAACAACTCCCAGTGAGGATTCAGTAGGTGATTGAACATGAACTAAAACCTTGGAGAAAGCACTCAGTGCCTGGGTGGCCTCTGGTTTACTGCTGGTTCACTGGGTTCCTTCTGCCTCAATGGGCCAACTCCCAGTATTATAAATCATATAGATGTGAACTGCTTCCTGAAGTAACTTGTTTGCTTTATTTATTTGGAAAATTTTGGTAACTGCTCTCTCAACGGCTGGGCTGTTGAACTTGCCATAACTGAGGCTTACTCAAGAATGTTTAGTCTTAACACTGTGTGGTTTCCTTTAGTGACTCTTGAGCCACATTTTGAAGAGAGACGTGCTGGTACTGAAGTTTGGTGAATTCACTTCCAGGTAACGAGGGGCACCTCAGAATACCTTCGGTTTTGAAACAGAGTGGGTGGCAGTGGTGAAGTGGAACCTCTCCCTAAACAAACCAGGCCCACACAGCCATAAACATACACATGCCTACGTACACCTTGATGTTTTAGGGGGTGAATATGCAAAAATGAATATAGTTTTAAGTGGGAATTTTAGATAGTAATTTTTAAGATTTGTAATGCAAAAGTAATCATGTAAATCTCTCTTCTGAAATACACATATTCCATTTCCTCCTGATGTATTCCCATGTCTTAAAAAGTATATTTGAATAAAAGAAAATGAATACTTAAAATGAATAAAATCATTCATTGGTAGCAGTGATGTGAGTTTACATTTGGGGATCCCAAGCCAAATTGTCAGAAAAGACCACATTATTCTTTGTAATTTGCCAAACAGCCTTCTGGTGGAGAGAGTTTTGTGGGGGCAGGGGGAGAATTTACTTAGGAGAAGGCTTTACTCTAAAAAATGCAGAGTGTACTTACACAAGTTCTATATCTGTGATTAGTACTTAAGTAAAATAAGGAGATTGTTACAAACCTCCTTTAAGTCCATGAGCATTTTCCTCTGGTTGGTGTAACCTAAGCAGGAAAATGTAATCTGTTTTTAACTTCATGTGGATGTATAAGGGATACTTTCATGTCTGGATTTGTGGGCTTTTCCAATGTGCTAAATTATATCAGAAGCAAAATCAAACAAAACCAAACCAGAGTACATTGTTCAAAGAATCTGGTGCTTCACTATGCATGGAGAAGGTGACTTTTTCAAGACTAATGAAAGAATGTCTTCTCTGTAGCTTTTATGGTTAGTGTGAAGAGGGCAGGAAAGTCATGTCTGCTGGTGCGTTTCTTCTCCTACCCATGCCTCAGTATTCCTATCTGCCTGTGGGGTTTTATGGTGTCATTATGGTACACTCTCAAAAAACTAAGTATCTATGTATCTGTGCTTGTATCCCTCTTTTAATATGTGTATTGCTGTCTCAAGTGTTATGCTTGAAAACCAAGAGGAAAAGGAGAAAATTAAAAATGCAAACTTTACAGTTTATCAAGTGATCTTGAGTTCCATGGGGTGCAGGGACACTATGCTATGTGGTATTCATTATTATGAATAAACATGGGGAGACAAAAAGGAGATAGAGCATGGTAGAGAGAAGGAGAATTTTTACCGAAGGCATGAGGATTGCCACAGAGAGAAGATGGCTATCCAACCAGGAACAATGGTTTCCATTCCTTGTAGTAGAAGCATTCAGTTTAGACTGATAAGTGACTCTAGAGAAGAGTTAAATGTTCTTTTGCACAATCTTTTGGATTTCCATGTGTTTGTGTGTTTGTCTAAGGGTAAAGTTTTCTGTCAGAAACCTTCCAAATTATCCAACTATTAAGTGCGTAGTTAAGTAATTATACAGAAGAGAAATGGGTACTTGAAGAAATAGAATGATTCTTGGCTAAGAGAGAACTGTAACCTGTTTGAAATTATAAACATATGCCTCATATAGGCAGAGATATCAATTCACCTTTAAAGAGTGCAAGTCAAGCTTAATTGTGAATAGCTCTCACTTGTTAAATACAGATTGCTACCTTCCCTTCTTTGAATTTCTTTATTCAGAAGGATAGAAGTTGGACATGAGAATTTGTATTTCCTATAAGCTTCCAGGTGAAACTGATGCTATGGGTTCCTGGCTCATACACTGAACAGCATGTTTTAAAATTTTGTTTTAGTTCAAGGGAATTGAAGGAAGAGGTGGTGTAGGGTGGTGGTGAGTCACTGTGGGGGCTGGGTAAGTAGTTGTTTAGGTGTGTAACTCAGGCTCATATTATGGGGTAACGATATGCTAGAGGGGCCTGAATTGCACACAATTTATGTCTGATGCTTGAAGGTTTTCCAAGTCCACTATCCTGCACGGTGACAATGCATAGAGAATACCAGCTACATATTGGCTTCTGAATTTAAATAAACTGCACCCTTATGGTCTCTTGTGCAGCCTGAGTGAGAACTGTACTGTAGTACCACAGCAAAAATGGACACAGTAACCGCAGGCTGTTCTACAGACTGGTGTACCACATTGCAGCCAGAGAATCACAACAAAGATCCCCAGGTTGTTCCATATCTTACATTGCCTTTGAAAGGAGACCAATTTACAGAGTGAGTCTAAAAGTTCTTAGACAAAAGGAGTGGATGAAGAGAGTAAAAAGCTTAAGAGATTTTTTTTCTGATAAGATTAAGGATGGTGGAAGAATCTCAGCTGTTGGTTAGTATCCTCTGTGGGGTCATTTTTACCCTGAGGTTGCAGAGACAGCGGCAAAAGAGTCAGTAGCAAAAATGGGTGCAACATCTTTAGCAGTGTATGCAGAAGTAAGTGTGCACCCATCAACAAACTTAGGGCAGAAGCATGAGACCCAGGGACAGTGATGACTTCATGGTTGTGCCAGGCTGAAGAGGTGCTTATGCTTGGTTTAATGCTCTTCTGTCATTTGAAATTGTTAATAATTTATAAACAATGAGGCTCTCATTGTAATTTTACTCCAAGGACCACAAATTATATATCTTGCCTCATTAAGCATTCATTCCTTCTGGAAATTGTTTCTAGTCATGGGGGGAATTCATCAGACAATTTTAGTGTAATCATACTTACCATAATGGTCACCCCCTAAATGCCCTGGCTCACACCCTATATTCATCAGTAGTTTTGTCAATCACCACAAAAGGCCTACTGGGATTTTTACTGGGATTGCATTAAGTCTATAGATTATTTGGAGAAAATCCACATCTTACCAACATTGGCTGTTTCAATACAGTAACATAGCATATTTCCTTATTTATTGTTTAAAAATTTTCCTAATAATATAATGCTGAGTAGTTTTCATCATATAAAGATGTTTACATCTTTTATTAGACTTGCTAGTCATTTGTTCCCCCCACTAAGTGCTTATTAATTTTATAAATATTTTCAAAGAATCCAAACCACAGCTTTGTTGATTTTTCTATTTAATTAAATTTACTACATATTTTTATCAGTTTAATCCTTCTACTTTCTTTGAATCTAATCTATTTATTTTCTAAGTTCTTGAGCTGTAAGTATAGATCATTGATTATAAATCTCTGTTCATTTCTAATAGTTACATTTAAAGCAATTTTTTCCTCTAAGCATTATTTGATTGAAAATTTGATGGCAAATAATGCTTAGAGGCAAAATTGTGCATCCCACAATTTTGATATACTGTGTTTTTTATTATTATGCAGTTCTATGTATTTTGTAATACAGCTTGTGCTTTCTTCTTTAGTCTGTGGGTTATTTAGAAGCATATTGCCTAACTTCCGAACATTGGGAGATTTTTCTAGATGTTGGTCATAGGACATATACTTTATTCTTTCAGTCCTTTGAAATTTGTTGAGACTTGCTTTATGGCCCCAAATAAACTTTAAGATAATGTGTACCCCTTTTTTGGCTAATTGTCTTTTTTTGGAGGGGGTGGCAATACTAGGAATTGAATGTAGGGGCACCACTGAGCTACACTGAAGCCCCGTGTATTCTTTATTTTTGAAATAAAATCTTGCTAAATTACTCATGTTGCCTCTGAACTTGAACCTGTAATCCTTCTTCCTCAACCTCTTGAGTAGCTGAGATTACAGACATGAGCCATAGAGCCCAAGTTTGTCTGCTTGTCTTATTAGCTATTTGGATAGTGTCAAGAACTGTGAATGGTCTGGAATTTTATTCTACGTGACATAGTTAGGCAATCTGCCACAGTTTTATTGATCCTGTATCAGTCTATTAAGGATGCTATAGCAGAATACCACTGCCTACATGTATTTAATGATAGAAAATTAATTTGTCATAGTTATGGAGGCTAGAAGTCCAAGATCAAGCTGCTGGCAAGGTTTGTTTCCAGTGAGGCTTCTCTTCTTTCATTAAATTTATCCCTATATATGTTATTATTTTTGTAACTATTTTAAATATGATTATTTTCTTAATTTTTTTGGATGGGTCAAATGTTAGTATGTAGAAATGCTGAGTATTATATAATGAGTTTGTATCCTGTAGCTTTACTGGGTTTGTTTATTCTTACTATTTTTGGTGGTGTTCAGGTACAAGCAAAAATGTCATTCTTTAAGACAAAGTTATGTTTCCTGGGGAAGACTAGTTTCACACTAAGATGGGCTACCACATATGAAGCACCAGTCCATTAACCCACTGCATCTACGCCTTCACTCCTCCTCTTGGACTTGTACCCTTTCTCCTTACTCAGATCAAATGCAACTGGATTCCTTCTCAAATGCCATTTTCTTCTTTAGGTAGATCCAAGTTTCTGACTGACATCATTTTCCTTCTTTAAGAAGAACTTTTCTTAAACATTTCTTCAAAGCAGGCCTACTGGTAACAATTTTTCTCAACTATTGTTTACCTGAGAAAGTATTTCTCATTAACTTTTGAATGATGTTTGCACAGGGGATGGAATTTCATTTCTGTTGCAATTTTTTTGATGTGTAGCATTTTTTTTTATTTCTTAGAATTTTAATCTCTGTGCTTACTTTGCCCATATGTTATTGTATGCTGTCTACTTTATTCATTAGAGCCCATAGAATATTAATCATAGTTGTTTTAAATTCTAATTCCAACATCTCTGCCATGTTTGAATCTGTTTCTTGTAGTGTTTTGTCACTTTAAGCTATTATTTTGCCTTTTAGTGTGCCTTGTAATGTTGTTGTTTTTTTTTTTTTATTGTAAATCAAAAAAAATCTGTAATCTGCTGTAAATCATGTTAGTAACCTGGTGGTAAGATGTGGGAGGAATGGATGCTTGCTCTAACCCTGTGGTAAGGTCTCAGTCTTTTAGGAAGCCTGTGCCTCTTGACTGTGAACTTCATAAATATTTCGTAGCTCCTGGCGCCAGACCTTTAATTGGGAAGGGACAAGTAGTTCAGCTGTAATTGGATGTTTCCTTTCTCTGGGTCAGTTAGGCTCTGATAAAACTCCAGCAGGATAGGTTCTGGCTAATTAGTTTTTCTTGTGGGCAGACTTTGTTAAGATCAGCATACTCTCTAGCATTTCAAGATTCATCCTTTTGTTCTCTTGCTGGAAAAAATGGGGGATTTTTCTCCAGATTCACTGTGAGAACTTGGTGGAGCAGTAAGCTCAAGTGTGTGTGTCCCTGATGACTGATTTCCCCAAACTTTTTACCTCTGAGATGTCTCCACACCAAGCCTACATCAATTTGTCAGTAACAGTTCTGGTTTCCCTACCTAGGCATTGGTTTGCAGGGAGGTTTCTGTTCAGGTTATTTATGATTCTTTCTATTCACCTATCTATCTCTCTAGTTTTAGGAGCAGTGGTGTGCCATTTAGCCTCACTTCTCTTATGGATCATTTAGTTTGTTCATCTTTTTGCTTGTTAAAATAGAGTGGCAACTTCCAAGCTGGAAGCAAACCCCAGAAGCCATGAGTGCCCCCTTTCGACTACAGAATTTATGATCCTAGTTCTAGTCCTTTAGAAATTTGCTTTTATGGAATAATTTGTCTAAAATTATTTCCCAAATCTTAAAGTATGTTTAGTGAATCATTACAAAGACCCTGAAGATCAAAAAAACATCAAAACATCAAAACCTACTACTGCTAAAGGAAAAAGCAAAAGAGAAAAGATTTATTTGACTAGGTAAATAGAAATCAAATACCTTCTTTAGGTTTTATGGCCTGTGGACGTGCTTTAAGTTTTTCTATTTTATTTGGACTTTGATTTAACCAAGAAGAACAACTGAAAAACACATCAAAACCCATTATTTCCCATTTGCTTCTACTTGTTTATGCAGTAATTATAAACATTCTGTAATTAGCCAAGTGCTATAGTGCATGCCTCTAATTCCAGTGACTCAGGATGGTAAGACAGGAGGATCACAAGTTCAAGGCCAGAGGCAGCCTGCATAACCTAGTGAGACGTTGTCTCAAAATAAAAAGTAAAGATGGGGATGGGATGCAGGTCAGTAGAACACCTGCAAACTATATGCAAGGCCCTGAGTTTATCCCTTAAGCACTGCAAGCAAGCAAGCAAACAAAAACCATTGTAAGACAATATGTTTTGATTATTAAGATGAATGAAAAACCAAAAATAGTTGATTTTAAAAAAGGAGTTGGTATAATTTCCCTAAACATTGATATAATTTTGTTCTCTTTATTGGTAAATGTGGGGTATAGAGTAATGCAGAATTTGCTTTTTCCGTTATGCAACTATTATATCATTTTTGGTTACACTTTCATTAACTTACAAAGTTTATGGAAACTTTTGACTAATATGTAGTAAAACTCATGCATATATGGGTTATATTCTCCTATTTTTCCCATGTACTCATGAAGATGTGTTTACATTGAGATTATCCCCTCCTCCTTTATCCCTTTACATTGTTTCTTCTCCCCTTCCCAGGTTCCATAAACTTTACTTCCCTTTGCTAGTTGCCTCCCTCCTTATTTCTACTCTTTATATTTTCTCTTCTTTGCTAAGTTTAATTGTGCATTTTTATATATCTACTTATGTATAGGTTTTCTCTTCCTTTAAGTAAGATTCAGCTCCCATGTATGAACGAGAACATAAGGCATTAGTCTTTTTGAGCCCATGTTTGTTCATTTAAGATGATATTCTCCAGTTTCATCCATTTTGCTGCAAATGACATTATGTCACTCTTTTTATTGCTGAGTAATATTCCATTGTGTATATGTATAATTTTTATCCATTCTTCTGTTGATGGTCTCCTTGGTTGGTTCAGTATCCTTGCTATTGTGAAGAGTGCTGCATTACATATGGAGATGCAGGTATCTCTGTGGTATGATGACTTGTCTCTTGTTGGATATTCCCCAGGAGTGGTATAGCTGGATTGTATAGCAGTTCTATTTTTAGTTTTCTGAGATATCTCTATATTGATTTCTAAAGTGATCGAACTAATTTACAGTCCCACCAAGAGTGTAAAAATGTTCCTTTTTTCCTACATTCTCACCAGCATTTGTTATTATTTGTTTTGTTAATCTTGGTGATACTTAACTGGAGTTAGATAGAATCTCAGGGTTGTTTTGATTTGCATTTCCCTAAGGGATAGGGATATTGGGCATTTTTAAATGTGTTTCTTAGCCTAATGAACTTCTTCATTTGAGAACTGTCTGTTCATTTCCTTTGCCCACTTATATATTGGGTTCCTTGTCTTGGGATTTGCTTTCTTGAGCTCTTTGTAAATTCTAGAAGTTAGTCCTCTGTCAGATGTGTAAGATGTGAAGATTTTCTCCCATTCCACAGGCTGTCCCTTAACTCTGTTGATTCTTTCCTCTGTTGTATAGAAGCTTTTTAATTTCATGTAATCCTATTTGTCAATTCTTGCTGCTGTTTCCTGGGTGATTGGAGTCTTGCTAAGGAAATACTTTCTATGCCTATGTGTTAGAGCATGTTTCCTATCTTTTCTGCTACTAGTTTTCAGGTTTTCAGTTTTATGTTGAGGTCTCTTACCCATTTTGAATTGACTTTCATGCATATTGAGAGATGCAGGTCTATTTTCAATTTTCTGCAAGTGGAAATCCAATTTTGCCAGCACCATTTGTTAAAGAAGCTTTCTTTTCTTTGTCAAATATCAGGTGGCTGAAGTTTCATGGGCCTGGATCTTAAGTTCTGTTCTATTGGTCTTCAAGCCTATTTTTTTGTGACAGTACTAAGCTATTTTTGCTATTATAGTCCTGCTAGTATAGTTAAAAGTTAGGTATTGGGATTCCACCTGCACTAGTTTTGCAACTTAAGATTGTTTTGGCTATACATGATCTTTGGTGTTTCCATGTGAAATTTTGGATTTTTTACTCTATTTCTACAAAATCTGTCATTGGGGTTCTAATGGGAATTGTATTAAATCTATAAATTGCTTTTGGTAGTACAGCCATTTTTGCAATATCAGTTCTTCCAATGTTGAGCAGGGGAGGACCCTCCATCTTCTGGCATCCTCTGGGATTTCTTTCTTTAGAGTTTTGAAATGTTCCTTGTAGAGATATTCAGGGTCTTTGGTTAGATTGATTCCTAAGTATTTAATTCTGTGGTGGGTTATTGTTAAAGGGATTGTTGCTTTAATTTCCTTCTCTTCCTGTTCACAATTGGTATGAAGGAAGGCTACTGGTTTTGGGGACTGGGATTTAGCTCAGTTGGTAGAGCACCCGCTCTGCAGTCTCTGAGGTCCCAAGTTCAATTCCCAGCACCACAAAAATGGGAGAAGGATGTGGCAATCCACTTCTGAGGCAATCCCGAAACAATCAGCCATTGAAAATCCTATAAGGGTCACTATGAGTCAGGTGTGACTTGATGGCACCTAACAACAACAACAACTGGTTTTTGAGTGTTAATTTTCTATCCTGCTACTTCGCCAAAGGAGTTAGGTCTAAGAGTTTTCTATGAGGAGATTTTGGGGTCCTTTAGGTAAAGCATCACTTCATCTGCAAATAAGATAATTTGACCTCTTTTTGCCTATCTGTATCCCTTTGATTTCTTTCTCTTGCATGATTGCTCTGGGTAGAACTTCAATCACAATATTGAATAAGAGAGGGGAGAGTGGACATCCTTGTCTTCTTTCTGATCTTAGAGGAAATGATTTCAATTTTTCCCCATTTAATATGATATTGGCTGTAGGTCTGTCACAAATGGCCTTTAAGATGTTGAGGTATTTCCCTCTTATGCTCATCTCTCCAGGGGTTTTTATCATGAAAGGGTATGCAGTTTGTCAGAGGCCTTCTCATCATCAATTTCGATGATCATGGGATTTCTGTCTGCAAGTATCTTGATATGTTGAATTACACTGATTGATTTTCATATGTTGAAACAGCTTTGCATCTGTGGAATGAAGCCCACTTGATCATGGTGTATGATCTTTTTATGTGTTGCTGAATTTGGTTTGCCAGGATTTTGTTGAAAATTTTTGCATCAATGTTCATCAGGGAAATGGGTCTATAGTTCTCTTTTTTTGAACTATCCTTGTCTGGTTTTGGTATCAAGGTAATGGTGTCTTTGTAGAAAGAGTCTGGGAGTGCCTTTTCCTTTTCTACTTTTTTAAATAGTTTGAGGAGAATGGGTATTATTTATTCTTTGAAGGTTTATTAGAATTCCACTGTTGACATGTTAGGTCCTGGGCTTTTCTTTGTTGGGAGGCTTTTTAATACCTTCTCTGTTTTGGTGCATGGGGCTGGGATTTAGCTCAGTTGGTAAAGCACTGTTCTACAGCCTCTGAGGTCCCAAATTGATTCCCTGCAGTGCAAAAATGGGAGAAGGATGTGGCAATCCACTCCTGAGGCAATCCTGAAACAATCAGCCATTGAAAATCCTAACAACAGCAACAAAAATCTTGGTGTTTATAAGGGGTCTGTTTAAATTGTTTTTGTCCTTCAGGCTTAATTTCAGTAAATTATATGTGTTAATGAACTTGTCTGTTTCTTCTGTCTTTTCATTTTTGGGGGGGTACAGTTTCTCAAAGTATGATTCTCTGGATTTTGTTGTTATCAGTGATACATGATCCCATGATACAAGTTTTTATAAATCCAGTTCTCCTTAGATGGATGATCAGATGCATAGTTGAATTTACCTTTATGAAAAACTTATTGTGAAATATTTAAGTACAGAAGAAAGTTTAGAGGACAACAAAATGACACCCATGTATCTAATCCCCATATTTATCAAATCTTATCATTTTAACATATTTGTTTTAGACACTTTAAAGAAAGTAATGTATTTCATGTACACTTGATTCCTGTATAAACCTTCCAAGTCTTATCTGTCCTTTTCTTTCCAGAAATTATAGGCACTAGGTATTTATTGTGTTTGCATGATTTATTTCTCTCTCTCTCTCTCCCTCCCCCCGTTCATTCGTTTGTTCGTTCATTCCTTCCTTTCTTTGCTTTCTTGCTGTTTTTCCTCTTTCTCTTTTTCCCAGTTCTAGGGGGTTGAATTCAGGGGGGTTAAATTCAGCACCTGCTTTGCAAGTGCTCTACTACTGAGCTGTATTCCCAGCCCATTTTTTACTTTTTAGTTTGAGACACAGTCTCACTATGTTGCGCAGGCTGTCTCTGGTCTCACGCACATCATCCTCCTGCCTCTGCCTCCTGACTTGCTGGGATTATAGGCATGCACCACCATGGCATGCTTTCATATATTACTAGTACATATTTATGGATCCATAGATAAATATATATACCTATATTGGTGCATATATTTTTGCTGTTTTGTGTAAATCAAAATCTCATATATTTCTCCTTGTGCCCATATGGAAGAATTTCTCTGGGACATATATCTTGATAGTGGCAGCTAGGTTGTCTTGAACTCCATTAGATGTTGCTAATTTGCTTTCTAAGATATTTGTGTCAATTTTCTTTCTTTCTTTTTTTTTTTTTTTTTCAGTACAGGAGGTTGAGCCCAGGGCTTCATACTTGCATGCTCTGCAAGTGCTGGACCACTGAACTGCACCCCCAACCCATTTTTTTTACTTTTTTTTGACACAGGGTCTTGCTAAGTAACACAGACTGCCTCTGGTCTTGAACTTGCGATCCTCCTGCCTCCGCCTCCTGAGCTGCTGGGATTACAGGCGTGTGCCACCGCACCCAGCTTTGTGTCAATTTTCAATCCAACCAGAAGTGCATAAATATTTCTGTTGCTTTGTGTCTCATATTTTTGTTTATCAGAAGTTGTATTATTACCTTTGCATCACTGTGACAAAATGTCTGAAATAATCAAGTTTAAAGGAGGAAAGTTTTATTCTGGCTTACAGCATTGAAGCTTTCAATCTATGGGTGTTTACTCATGTTGCCTTTAGCCTGTGGGGGCATAGAACACAGTGGCAGTAGTGCCTGATGGATGAGGGAACTTAAGTCATGGTGGCTGGGAAGCAAAGAAAGGGATAGGAAGGGTCCAGCATCCCAATACCTCCTTCAAGGGCATGCTCATGATGACCTAACTTCCTCCCACTAAGCTTCACCTCATAATGATTTGGCTACCTATCAGTAGTACTGCAGGCCAAGGAGCAAGCCTGCACCACATGGGCTTTTGGGGGATCCTTGAAATCCAAACTATAGCAGAGGTTTTATTAATCATACGGGTGTGAAGTAGTAATTCATTGTTGTTTTCACTTGCATTTTTTTAGTGACCAAAAAGCATCTTTGCCCAGATTTACTGGCTATTTAAATTTGTTCTTCTGTAAACTGCTTGTATATATTCTTTGTTCATTTTCTAGTTGGGTGATTTATCTATCTATCTATCTATCTATCTATCTATCTATCTATCTATCTATTTATTTATCTATCTATCAATCTGGTGGTCCTTGGGGGTTGAATCCAGGACCTTTCACATATTTTACAAGTACTCTATCACTGGGCTGCTCTCCCCCACGCTGCCCATTTTTTATTTCTTATCTTGCAACAGGGTCTTGCTAAGCCATGCAGGCTGCCTCTGTCTTCAAACCTGTGATCTTTCTGCCTCCACTCCTGAGTAGCTGAGGTTATAGGCATGAGCCACTGTGCCTGGTCGTTATTATTATTATTATTATTTTCACTAAGAGTTCAAAATGCATAGTTTTGTTCTATATTGAAAAATGTTCCTTTAACACATGTGTGCTATAAAACAGTGATTTCTAGTCTATGGTTCATTTTAAATTTACTTATGCTGTCTTTTATTGAAAAAAAAGCTCAGCCAGGGACAGTGGCACACACCACACCTATAATCCTAGCAACTTGGGAAATGGAAGCAGGAGGATTGTGAGTTTGAGGCCAGAGGCCTGACTCAAAAAATTTTAAAAATGATCTGGAGGTACACCCAGTGGTAAAAAGTTCTAAATTTTGATCATTTATTTAGATTTTTCTTCATGATTTGTGTTTTATCTTATTTAGGAAAGTTTTCCTTAATTCTAAATCATAAAGTTATTGTTACATTTTTCTAAGGCTTTACTTGTAATATTATCTAAAATCTTCCTAAATTTTATTCTCATATATTATGTGCTATAGTTTTTATGATTTCTCCCTAATGTCCATCTATTAAAGGCTTAGTCCTCAGGGCAGCACTATTGGAAGGTTGTGGAAACTTTAAGAGGTGGGCCCTAGTGGAAGGTCCTTAGGTTCCTGAGGTCTTGAGGGGGGTTGTCAGACCCAGGTTCCTTCTTCTTCCTGTCTCATTCTACCTCCAGGCTCCTGATGTGAGCAGTCTGCTTAGCCACACACTCCCCATGACTTTCATGTGACACTTGCACTCAAGGCCCAAAGCAAAAAGTCCCCTTGATCTTGGACTGGAAGTTCTAGAACTGTGAACTAAATAAACCTTTTCTCTTCTAAGTTAATTATCTTAAAAATATCTACGGTAATGTGGCAGTGACTGACACATAATATGAGATTATTTTTTTAACTTGAAAAAACTTTGCACATTTTTATTAAATCCATTCCTCAGAGTATTATATATTTTTTCCTATTACAAATGTGATTTTTTTCTACTCCATTTTCCATTTTCATTTATTACTGGTATACAACCATAATATTCATTTTTCTATGCTGACAACAGATCCAAAAACTTTGCTAAATCCTCTAAGTTTAATAAATCTAATGAACACTTTATTGGACTTTCTGTGGAGATACCACCAGCAAAAAAGGAATAACTTTGTTTTGTCTTTCACGTTATTATATTTTTTAAAATATCATAATGTTAGGAGAAGCCGCAAAATGAGGCTTCTTATCTTTTTCCTGATATAGTGCAAATAATTCTAAAGTTTCATCATTTTGTGCTTTTTTTTCCTGCTTCCAGTGCTAGGAATGCCTTGTGCATGCCAGGCATGTGCTCTACCGCTGACCTACGTCCCTATCCCTTAATGTTTTATCATTTAAAATAAAAGACAAAGGAAGCTGGAGGAGATCCTATGTTTATTATGTATATTATGGAGAAAGTCTATGCTTTTGTGTTCTTATATGCAAAGTGCTTTTATTATGAATAAAGGCTTTTGTTTTTTATGTCCTTTATTATGTAGAAAACTGATTTATGAATATTTATGTAATGAATGTTTATATAAATAAATATTTTCTTCCATTTATTGCTGAATGTTGAGAGATGTATGGCCTATTTCCTTCATTTTTCTAATACAGTGAATAATACCAGATATTCTGGTGCTGAGTTATCTAATAATTTCTAGGATAACTCCTACTTGGTCAAACTGTATTTTTTATGTGCAGCTGAATTTTTGATCTTATTATTTAATTTACTATCATTGCATCTATGTCCATAGATAAATTGGTCCCTTTTCTTAGACTCCATTTCTTCCTTTTTTTTTTTTTTTTTTTTTTGCGGTATTGGGGATTGAATCCAGGGCCTCGCGCTTGCATGCTCCGCAAGTGCTGGACCCCTGAATTGTACCCTCAGCCCATTTGTTTACTTTTTGAGACAGGGTCTCGCTAAATTATGCAGACTGCCTCTGGTCTTGAACTTTCGACCCTCCTACCTCCGCCTCCGGAGCCACTGGTATTACAGGCTTGCACCACTGCACCGGGCTAGGACTCCATTTTTTGGACTGTGCTGTTTTGGTATAAAATTTATTATAAATTTGTAAAATGAATTATACGAATTTTCCAAATTTTTATTACTTAAAACCAATTTATGAGAAGAGAATTACCATTTTCTTTTGGAATTTTGATTAAAGTCCTCTCTAAAGTTATCTGAGTCTAGTTCCTTTGGGATAAGGCAACTTTTAATTTCTTTAATATTTTTCTGCTTTATTAAGTTTTATCTTTCTTCTTGAGTCATATAGGGAAAACTATTCTTTTCATCTAAGTTTTGACTTGTTTGTTCATAGTATCTTTTATGATTTTTGAAATCTCTACTTTCTTTTAGACTTTTTTCTGAATCCATTTTTATTCTACATTTTTAGAAAACAAGGAAACACAGGCCCCAAATATACATCACCTTGTTCATCTACTCCTTTTCCTCAGTATATTGCAATCTAAGTCAAAACCCTTATTCAATCATTTTTTTCTTCTGATTTGGATCTTTACAAGAAAGACTGAATCTAACTTCTTGATTTTTAAAAATTTTATATTAATCATGATTTTACAGTAATTGTACATTTTTACATAAATAAATGATTTCTTCACCCGACTAGCACGCTCGTGTCAAGTTTAGAGAATATTACTATGACTCCATATAATCACATTTTCATAAAGCAGTTTCCAGGCAATCTGTTCATTATAATTAATTGGGCTATAAACTACACGGAAATGAGACAAGATCTGGGAAATGAAAGATGAGAGTGGTAAGGCAATGCTAAGCACCAGCTGAATATGTAAACAAAATGAAGTCTTCAGAAAAAAGTGACATCTTCCCAATTAATATTCCATTACCAGACATAACACGTCAAAATTAACTCTAGAATCTGTTTTGATGGAAAAAAAAAAAAAACCCACTAGAAGTAAATATGGGTATGTTAGCAGACATTTAAACAATTTGCTTTTGGCTAAAAGGATGTTGCTTCTTTTCTTGGATCCTTTAAAGGCAATGATTCAAATGTCTCCATAATAATGAATTACCTACTTATTTCTTGCCTGCAGCCATAGCACTGTGGTATTCGATCTCAGAAGCTAAGCATGGTTGGCCTGGTTAGTACTTGGATGGGAGACTACTTGGGAACATCAGGTGCTGGAGGCTTGGGAGAAGGACCCAGCCACCCACTCTCAAAAGACAATCAGTCATTGAAAACCCAATGAATAGCAGAGAAGCACTGATAATAGTGTTTCACTTGTTGTATGTAGTGTTGCTATGAGTCAGATACCAACTTGATGGCACCTAACAACAACTTATTCCTTAGACATTTGATACCATTCTCCATATTATCTAGAAAGAAAATTTCTTGGCTACTGTTTTCCTCTAAAACAGGATAATCTCTTCACCTTGAAATTATAGCACTGATATCCTCGAAGTTCCTAATCTGAAAAATAGCATCAATTATTTTGACTATTACACAATGAAAAGAAATATATGAGACTGATTTCCTTATAATTTCTGAGAAGTCCTTGAGCTTCCTACGTGTTATTTGATAGCACATGAAAGCAGGTTGATGAAAATGAGTGTGACAACTCTTTATGCAACATTTTGAGATAAAAAACATTGAAGGCAAAGGCAAGGCTTGGATTAGATGAACTCTGAAGTCATTTCTTACTCTAATAATCTATATGATTTCATAATTATAACAGGTTAGGGTGAGTAGCCCTAATTTATCTTCAAAAGGAAATGATGTGACCATCTGCTGTAGTTAGATCAGTGTCCCCTAAATGCCCATGTGTTAAAGGATTTGTCACCAGCTGGTGGTGCCATTGGGTGATGGAACCTTTAAGAGGTGGGGCCTAGTAGGAGGAAATTTGGTCACTGAGGTGTGCCCTTGATGGGGATATTGGGATCCCAGTCCCTTCTTCTCTCTTTGTTTCCTGGTCCCCATTAGGTGAGGGGCTTCCTCAGCTACATGCTCCCACCAGGATGTGGGGCCTTACCACAGGTACCAAAACAATTGTCCAAGTGACAATGGACTGAAATCTCCCAAACTGTGAGGAACTAAACCTCTCTTGTCTTTTAAGTTGATTATCTCAAGTGTTTTTTATACTAATAAAAATCTGACTAACCCAGCATCTTAACATTACTTTCCTACCTGACTACTAAAGCATTTAATTAATACAATTACATCATTATTGAAAGAAAAGTCCATTTAAGAATGTTTATCATTCACCTGCTTTACTTTTATGATTTTTTTCTATACTTTTATGTGATTTTGGCTCCTCCTCTACATATTTATTCCTATTTTTGTTTATTTATTTTTCCCATTACTGTTCTCCTTTTCATTGGTTTTTAATTTTTTTTTTATTTCCTTTAGCTGAATTTTCTTGGAAAGAAGGTGGAAAACTATTATTTGCTTTTGCTAATGCTTGTAAGATGTGTCTTTCTACAAAATACTGTGGGCAAAAAATGGGAAACATATCTTAGTCAAATTAGTGTGTTCTTTCTGGGCTATGGTTCAGTCCTATCTTTTCTGGTTCCTGGCTACCTAATATAAGTGAAATTATTTCTATCCAATAAGATAATATATTAGTCCACTGTTGTTGCTGTAGCAGAAAAACTGACTAAAGCAATCTTATGGGGTAAGAGAAATTTATTGGAAGTGCACAGTCAGAGGAACAGTCCATAATGGCAGCAGGATTCTCAGTATTGTGGGGCAGGAAGCAGAGGTTGCCCAGAGTTGCAGATCTGGGTATAAACCTCCAAAGTAACCACTTCCCCAAAGCTAGAACCTGCCTCTCAAAGTCTCCATGTTGTTGTTTTTAGGTGGCGTCTGGTCAGGTCCTACTTATATCAACCCTATGTACAACAGAATGAAACACTCCCCCACACTGTGCTATGGCCAACACTACTGTCAGTGCTTCCCTGCTATTCATAGCGTTTTCAATGGCTAATTGTTTTGGGATTGCTTCAGGGCTGTACTGCCATGTCCTTCTCCTGCTTTTGTGGTGGTGGGGTTTGAACTCAGGACCTCAGAGAATGAAGAGCAGCACTCTACCAACTGAGGTAAACCCCAGCCCCTCGAGATTCTATGGCCTCCACAAATAGCACCACCAATTGGAGACAGAAATATTAAAGCACATGACCTTTGGGGAACAGATTATATTCAAATCATGACAGATAATATTACTAGTTACCTTACAGAGTCATTGAGAATAAATAAGTTAGCATGTGTAATGTGTGTGTGTGTGTGTGTGTGTGTGTGTATATATATATATATATATATATGTTTATACCATTGACTCTAGGTTTTGTCTATACAATCATTCCCAGAATCTTCAGTTAAAATGGTGAATTCAGATTCTCTAATTGAATATTTGTGTTGATCTATTCAGACTGAAGCAAAACCATATATTTCCCTCCTGTTCTAAAATCCTTAGGGTATATTTCTGCACAAACACTCCAGTGTTTGTTCTTGATATAAATGAATCCTTGCAATCCCTTAGTGACTGAGCCTTCCCTCCCAAGTTTACTTTCCAACTGGTCTTAAATGCTTAGGTCTGACTCTCAGTTTAGGAATGGAGGCTATGATAAGTAGAGAAATATGGCTCACAGAGAATGGTACTTCCTTGCCAATAAATACCTCCAATGAGATCAGGTCTGTCTTCTCGCTGAGAAGACCCATTTTATCATGCAGAGTCGGGAAGGCTCTGTGATATTTGGGAGTTAAAGATATTTTCAGCCTTCTACATCCAACAAAATTTTGTGATTCTACTTCTCAAGATTCCATTTTCTTGTCCTGATCAGTGCTTTAACCTGTACAAATTTCAAATAAGAAATGGAATAAAACTGGGAATCAAACCTTCACTATAAGTTGTTGCTGTTAGGTGTTGTTGAGTCGGTGTCCAATTCATGGTCACCCTATGTATAACAGATGAAACACAATTGTCATGCTTCTCTGCTATTCATAGGGTTTTCAATGGCTGATTGTTTTTGAGAGTGTATTTCTGAGTCCTTCTCCCAAGACTGTAGCACCTGGTATTCCACAGTGGCCTCTCATCCAAGCACTAATCAAGTCTGACCCTGTTTAGCTTTGGAGATCTGATGGGATAGGGTGCCATAGTGATACAGCTGCAGGCTTACTATAATTTAGCTATGTGGAAGTTCATCTTTGCCTCTTCTTTTTGACTGTATCAACACTGTGACCATAGAAAAAGATTTTTGAGGACAGTGATATAAATTTCTTAACTATAATTAGTTTTGGAAGTTTGAACTTTTAAAAACTGTGATTCTTTAATTTTCAATTTATTATTCAGTGCATCTTTTGGAAACGATCACCCTGTCCTACACTCCTTCTGTTTCACATGCCATATATATTATGCAAAGGCAATCACTATTTGATTTACCAATGCTACACTTTCAATTGCCTTTTTATTCCTGATGAAGATAGGTAATAATTCAAATTTCCTTAGATTATCAGTATCACATCAGTTAGTGGTGCTGTGATTGTCACTACTCAAAACCAACCATGTCAGATGTTAATAATTTCTTATTTTCAACATTTTACTCACAGTCATTTCTGGTACCAAATACTATATCTGTTAAAGTTCAGTTGCAGGTAACAGAAACTTTTATGGCCAGTTTAAGGGAAAATAATAAGTATAAGATAGGAAATTAGGTAATTCTAAAATAATTGGATAAACTACAAAAGTAAACTCTGGGTTCAGCTTCTAGGCAAGGACTCCATGAAGAACAGTATTATCCTGCTTTGGGTGCTGTAACTTCTACTATGAATATTAAAGGTGGGTATCAGAGACCTGCTGCCACAGCTATTGCCTTACTGTTGCAACCATGATTCAAGCCAGCACACTGATGCCTAGGATTTTTTTCTCAGTATGCATGAAGACAGGAAACTAGTACTGGACAGAAAAAGCAAATTCTTCCACAATTGTGGAATGCCCTTACAGGCAGGACAAGCAGAAGCGTGGCTTCCATTTCACTTCCACTTTCCAACTTTCCATAATATATCTCAAGTTTATATCATTGTTAGTACATTTAGACCTATAGCATTTTTATAATCAAGGCAGAGCAATATATTAAGTTTATTTAAACACTCCATTGGGGGTAGTCACTTAGGTTTTTTGTATTTTTATTAGTATAAACTGACAAAATGAACATCTTTGTACAGGCTTTTTTAGGCACACGGTGAGGAGTTTTAACCAGCATAGAAAAGGAGTAAACTTCTAAAACTTCCTGAATTTCTATAGAATTTGCTCATCTTGAATTCTACTAAATAATACTGAATTGTGAAATTAAATTCATCTTCCTGGCTGGATATTTCATCCATAATGTTTCTCTTTTACCCATAATGCTTAACAACACTCCTTCCTTCCTTCCTTCCTTCCTTTCTATCTTTTTATTTTTGGCTGTATCCTGAGGGATCTTTTTTTAATGTACAATTTAATGTGTTTCATTCTGACATGTATTTCATTGTGACATTTCCATATATGCATTTCATTGTACATTGCTCACATAACTTCCCCCTTACCCTCTTGTGACCCTCCTCCCCCATCCCCACCCTCCCCCAATGGCCTCCTTTTTACTTGTATGTCTTTCTGTGAGAATATTTATCTATATATGTGCATCCCAGTTTTGATTTAAGTCCAAAGTTTTTTCTATAGTGATCTATCTTTTTACATTCTCAACAGTATTACATGAGTAATCTAATCTGCTTGCATTATTTCCATCCTTTGGTATTATTGGTATTATTATTATTTCCCAAACTATTAAAGTTGGGCTGTTTACTTTGAGGTTGACCTCTCTTTCCTTCCTTTTTCCTCGTTGGCCCCCCTCCCCCTCGTGTCTTCTCCCATAATCACTTCCTTTTGCTACATCTCTTCCTCATTTCTACTCCTTAAATTGTCCCTTCTAAGCTAAGTTTACATGAGCTTTTTGTTATGTTCCAATTTATTTATAGGATTTTTTTTCCTTCTTTTTAAGTTCGATTCAGCTCCCACATATGAGTGAGAACATGTGGTATTTCTCTTTTTGGGCTTGTGTTTGTTCACTTAAGATAATTTTCTCCAATTCTATCCATTTTGCTGGAAATGACATTATTTTATTTTTTTTTGAGTGTTGACTAGTATTCCATTGTGTATATGTACCATAATTTTTTTTATCCATTCTTCTGTTGATGGGCACTTTGGTTGATCACATATCCTTGCTATTGTGAAAAGTGCTGCATTGAACATGGAGATGAAGGTGTCTCTGTGGTATGATGACTCATCTCCCTTTGGGTATATTCCCTATATTGGTATTACTGGGTCATATGGTAGATCTATTTTTAGTTTTCTGAGGTGTTGGGGGGCCCAAACCCCAACACCATGGGGGACTGGTGAGGCACGGAGGACGGAGTTAAGGATAGAAGGCTTTGGGATGCCTTTGGTACAGATTTTATTATACAGTTCCTGTAAAGAGATAAATATGGTCCCCAAGACCACCCTTTGGTATAGTGGAAGTATCATGGCACCAGCCTCGTTGTCAGCCATCTGGGTCCCAGCATCCCAGATGTCTGTCACATAGGTTGGCTTCTCCTCCGCTACTGATGGTTCCTGATGTTCTCCTTCTCGGCCCAGTAATGGAGTGGTTTCTGTGAGGATAGGCAGTCTTCTTTCTTGGTCCAGTGAGTGCAACCTCCATGGTGATGGGGTGGCAGGACTGTGCGGTGGTATGGCACCGCTCACGTGGCAACAGAATGGCTTCTGAGTGCCCTATGCTCTGTCCTTATATAGTAATGGCCTCAAAATGGCAGTCAGCCAATCATATAGTGGGCTGAGCGCAACTAATTAGGAGTGACATTTAAATCACTGGGGGCCATCTTACCTCAGGCCCTAGATCAGATCTCCAGGTGGGCTAGATAGGCCCCTATCCAAACGATGCCTCCTCTCTATCCTTTGGGGCTATCCTACAGTTCCCTACACTGAGGTACCTCCATATTGATTTCCAGGGTGGTTGAACCAATTTACAACTCCATCAGCAGTGTAAGAGGGTTCCCTTTTCTTCACAGCCTCGCCAGCATTTGTTGTTTTATTGATCTTGGCCATTTTTACTGGAGTAAGGTAGAATCTCAGAGTTGTTTTGATTTGCATTTCCCTAATGGCTAGGGATATTGTGCATTTTTTTCACGTGTTTCATGGCCTTACAGGCTTCTTCATCTGAGAACTGTCTGTTCAGTTCCTTTGCCCACTTGTGTATTGGGTTATTTGTTTTCTTGGGAATTTTTTTCTTAAGTTCTTTATAAATTCTGGAAATTAGTCCTCTGTCTGGTGTATAGGATATGGAGATTTTTTCCCATTCAGTGGGGACTTCCTCGACTCTGTTGATTGTTTCCTTTGCTGTACAGATGCTTCTTAATTTCATATAACCCCATTTATCTATTCTTGTTGTGATTTCTTGAGAAATTGGAATCCTATTAAAGAAATGCTTTCCTATGCCTATATGTTGGAGTGAACAATATACATTTCTACAAATTCTTACAAATATTTGATATTACCAAACTTTTAAAACTTGTTAATTTGGTGATGAAAAGTCTTACTTTATTGTTTTAATTTGCACCTACCACATTATAAGTGACACTGATTAAGTTTTTTGCCTATTTATCTTTTGATTTCATCTCTGAATTAGTCATTTTACATTATTTGCTCCTTATTTTTTATTTAGCAGCTTTTATTTCCCCCTTTTGATTTTATATATCATTAAATAATCTGATCACCATTTATTTCTTTTAATTTTTATGATTTCTGTACTCAGGGCTGCCTTGTTGTTGTTGTTAGGTGCCGTCGAGTCGAGTCCGACTCATAGCGACCCTCATAGGGTTTTTAATGGCTGACTGTTTCGGGATTGCCTTGGGAGTGGGTTGCCCTGTCCTTCTCCCATTTTGCAGTGCTGGGAATCGAACTCAGGACCTCAGAGACTGCAGCGTAGTGCTCTACCAACTGAGCTAAATCCCAGCCCCAGGGCTATCTATCCTAAGGTCATAAACTAATTCTTCTATATTTCCTTACTCTACCTTGGTAGCTTTGATTTTTAGGTTTTAAATTTAATTCAAGTGTAATTTTTTTTTTACTGGTACTGGGGGTTGAACTCAGGGCCTTGTGCTTGCATGCTTTGCAAGTGTTGTACCACTGAGATGCACCCTAAGCCCGTTCTTTTACTTTTTGAGACAGGCTCTCACTAAATTACCCAGACTGCCTCTAATCTCCAACTGTTGATCCTCCTGCCTCCACCTCCCAAATCACTGGGATTACAGGCATGCACCACCATCCCCAACTCTCAAGTGTAATTTTTTGAGGTGTACTGTTGGGTGTAATGTTGTGAGGTGATCTACTCTTATTTATTTATTAAAATACTTGGACTTCTTCCTCAATATCATTTACTGAATGGCACATTCTGACTTCAAATTCTATTTTCTTATAAATTAACTTTTACATATATATGAATCTTCTTCTTGATTTCTGTTTATTCCAGTAAATAATCCTGCAAAATCACAGACCTATTTTAATTTGGATAACTTTAAAATATACTTTTTATAGCTTATAGGGCAAATGTTCCCCCTTTTTAGTCTTCCTAGAATTATCTTAGCTATTTTATTCTTTTATTTGAATGTCCAATTTAACCTTAACATTTTAATAATATATTATTTTAGGATTGATTGGGATTGCATGGATTTGTAGATTAGTCTATACATGTATAACATTACATCTGTAATATAACATACCTCTTCTATATCTTTTAGTAAAGTTTATCACAGGAAAGATCTAAATTTCATGTTAGTTTTTGTACTGGCCAAGGTAAATTGTGGTAACTGCTATAACAAATAGTTCCAATTTTTTTCTCATTTGCATCATAGAACAGTGTGAGTTAGGTTGCATATAACTGATGTCTACATTCAGAACTTGCATTACATTACTGGATGAGAGGCCAGGAAAATAGTCTTCATATGAGCCAGGAGGAAAACAAAATGATTTGGGTGAACTCACAAAATTTCCTCTCCCACTTACTTAAAAAGTCCAAGAGAATCGATTGAAATACTGTTAGAACCAATAAGAGTTTATTGAGATTAGCTTACCAAAAGAAATCATCCTTTTACAGGTTAATAATAACCAATAAGGTAACACTTAATATGACAGAGAATTTCGTTCTTGTTTCATTTATATTGTCCCTAAATTCTGAAAGTTTTAGATTATGCTTTCTATTTTTTGACCTCCTATCTTTATTTTCTATTTTAAATTTAAATACTAGACTCCTTTATTTGTTATAATAAAATTGCAATTGGCAAAGAAAAACAATCCTGTATGCTTCTGGCCGAATTTCTGAAATGTTGGTTTTGAGGGAGTTTCTCTCTTCATATTGAAAGATATCATTTTGAGATCATTCTCTTGATAAAAAGATTCTATTTGTGTGGCTCTGAGCTTTCTCTTTCTAAAGAGACAATTTTCCTGTTGTTTAAGTGGACTCAATGAGTATGCCTAAAGGTTTCTAGAAATTTTCTTATGACATAGTTTTTTAAAATAGCAGTTGATGAGAATCTTAGTGATAGTTTAAATATGGGCTGCTTAATTTAGTATTTCTATCAGAATTGTTTCTGTGTTTTAGTTGTTCACATGGCCTCTAGGCTACTACACTATGTTGTAGAAATTATTAGTGGTGTTGGTACTGTTGGTGGAAATAGTAAAATCTGTATGCAGAGAACTCTGGATTCAAGCTTTTCTTTTTCCATTATTACTAATTGTGCTAGGTACTTACCTTTTCTTGCTTTGATATGATTTTTTAAAAGGACTAAAAACATCTTTGCTGACTGATTGATATGGATCTGAGCAAATGTCTTTCTGTACCTTTTTTATGGTTGTTGTTGTTGTTAGGCACCATTGAGTTGGATCCAACTCATAACAACCCTAAGTACAGTAGAAAGAAACACTACCCAGCACTGCTACACATACAAGATCTTTTTTAGGTTTCAGTCCATTGTTGCAGCCACAATGTTTCTTCTCATTTTGAGTCCTGCCACATTAGCAAAAGGAGTTCCTAGGGGCTTTCCTCCATTCCCTTATAAAGGTCAACTCTACTTCAAGGAAGGCTAGGGTTTAGCCCAGCTGGTAGAGTGCTGTGCTACACTCTCTGAGGACCTGGGTTCCATCCCTTGTTGTTGTTGTTGTTAGGTGCCATCGAGTCGGTATCCGACTCATAGCGACCCTCATAGGGTTTTCAATGGCTGACTGTTTCAGGATTGCCTTGGGAGTGGATTGCCAGGTCCTTCTCCCTGGGTTCCATCCCTAGTACCATTAAAATGGGAGAAATACATGGCAGTCCACTTCTGAAGCAATCAGGCATTGAAAACCCTATGAGGGTCTCTATGAGTCAGACCTGGCAGGATGGCACCTAACAACAACAACAACTACTACTTTGAGGAGGCAACTCTTCCCCAGTTGTTTCTTGAATGCCTCCAGTATGGAGGGCTCGTTTTCTGTCACTATATTTAACTGTGCTTCTCTGCCATCTTTAAGATTTTCAATGGCTAATTGTTTTGGGAGTGGACTGCTGAGTCCTTTCCCCTTTTTCTTTTTTCTTTTTTTAATGATAAACTCATCTTTTCCCAAGTTTTCAACTACCCCTTGATTTCTCAAACCGCGCCTCCAGCAGCAATCATCCTACCTAAAGATCCAATTCCCATTCCCAAATCCTCACTGGAGTCACCATTTGAATGAAGGATGAAGACCTCAAACATACTTTGTCAAAAGGATAATTCATGTTCTTTTCTCTCAAACTTGATCCCACAGCTGTGGTCTCAATCTTTGTATGCAAAATTATCATTTGTCAAGTTGTTTGGCTTCCTCTACTCTTCCTCTTCTAATTATTCGTCCTATTGTTGTTGTTGTTGTGAGTTGCCATTGAATCAGTTCCGACTCAAGGACGCTCACAGGATTTTTCAGTGGTTGATTGTTTCGGGAATGGGTTGCTGTATCCTTCTCCCATTTATGTGGTGCTGGAGATTGAACCAAGCCCTTAAACCAAGCACTCTACCAGTTGAGCTAAACCCCAGACCAATTATTCATCCTACTTCAGCAAAACGTCTAGCCTGATGTTCCCTTCTACTCCAAGAACCACACGGTGAAAAATGTCTCACCTCTCACTGCGTCTTCTGCAGTGGCTTCTTCACTGACTTCGCTGAGTTACCTCTCACACTCACTTTACTGCTGCTAGCATTGTCACAGTGCCTTCCTAAATACACAGAACTGATCACACTGCCTGCAGAAAACCTTCCACTTAGTCTCCATTACTTCCACATTAAAGTCGTGTGTTTCTGTCTTATTCAACAACATCAGGCAACTACTGTACAGGTGATACCATGTTGGGGGCCTCCTACTTTCCATTCTCTGATAATTTCTGATAATCTCGCTGCTTTCTAAGACCTTTTTTCCCCCAGCACTTGGGTTGAACCCAGCACTTGGGTCCTCACACATACATTGCAAATTCTCTACCACTAGGCTGCACCCCCAGCCCATTTATATTTTATTTTCTTCTTGAGACATGGTCTCTTTAAGTTATGCAGGTTGCCTCAGGTCTTGAACCTGAGATCCTTCTGGCTTTGCCTCCTGAGTCTCTGGGATTACAGGCATACACCACTGAGCTCAGCTTTCCAAGACAATCCCCCCACATTCATTCCACACTGAACAATTTTACATTGATAGAAAAACTATCCAGAAAATGCAGTTCTCACAGGCACTCTGGTCTCCTTCCCATGCATGGTTTCCTCTATGTCTCCTATCTTGCATTGATGTGGTATATTAGTTACAGTTCATGAGCCAATATTGATGTTATTAAATAGTTCATATTAGAGGTCACTGTTTGTGTGGGTTTTAACAAATGTATAATGATATCCACCATTACAATAGCATACAAAGTTGTCTTATCACCCTAAAAGTTCCCTGTGCTCCACCTATTCCTCCTTTTATGTCTCTGCCAGTCACTGATCTTTCTACTTTCTGTGTTGTTTTGCCTTTTCCCAAATGACATATAGTTGGAATCACACAGTTTTTAATCTTTTCTGATGGATTTGTTTTACTTAACACTATATATTTAAGCTTCTTCTTCCATGTCTTTTCATGGCTTGATAGCTCATTTCTTCTTATTGATGAATAATATTCCATTATGTGGATTATTATTCATCTGCTGCAGGACAGTTTGGTTGCATCAAAGTTTTGACAATTATGAATAAAGCTACTATAAACATTCACATGTAGGTTTCTGAATGGAACTTCTGCATTTCCCATGACTGTGTGCTTTGAGTGTTCCTTTTGCCAGAACTATATTTGCCCCTCTTATTCACTTTGCTAAGTTCATTTTCATAAATTTATTTCAATTTAGTGAACATTTAATACATTCTTCATGTCAGGTACCTCTATAAAATCCTTAGGAAACACTTGGGAACTCTATGTTAGGTGCCACTGACTCAGGTCCAACTCATAGCCACCCTGTGTTACTACAGAACGAAACACTCCCCAACACTGTGCCATGCCTGGTACTTTTGTCAGTGCTTCTCTGCTATTCACAGGTTTTCAATGACTGATTGTTTGGGAGTGGGGTGTCAGGTCCTTCTCCCAGGCCTACAATACCTGGTGATCCCAGATGGTGTCCCATCCAAGGACTAACCAGGCTTGACCCTACTTAGCTTCCAAGATCTGATATCAGCCTCCAGGGTATGACTGTAGACAGGGAAATCTATAGGTATAGTTTGTCAAAGTGGACAATTAAAATGCAGTTGCAGTGGAATGTTAGTCCTATGATGCAAGTAGGGCTGAAAAGTAGTTCTTAATAGAGAGCTGGATACTGAGGAAGACTTCAAAGGACATTTAACTCATCCTTCAGGGCCCAAGTCTGAATATCTCCTTCCTTCTTGTTCTTTTTTATTTTTACTTTATTTATCTATTTATTTATTTATTTATTTATTTATTTAAGGCATGGTCTCACTCTGTAACCCAGGCTGGCCTCAAACTCATGACATTCCTGCCTCAGGCTTCTGAGTGCTGGGATTGCAGGAGTGCACTACGACTCCAGTGTATATCAGCTTCTTAATGACTTGTGCTATGCCCTCCTCTTCTAATCAGAAGGTATCCTTCTTTTGTTTGTGTTCCAATAGCACAAAGTTCATAACTCCTTCAAGACACTTATTGCAATGCACACTTGTTTCTTTTTTGTCAAGATATGCATGGCCTTTTCCTACATTGGTAGCTGGCTAAATACACAAAGTACATATTCTTTCCTGTATTCCTAGACCTAGACTAGTATAAATATAAAGGTCAATAATATGTGACAAATTTAAACTGAGTTGAATTGAGCTTGTTTGAAAGTCCTTTCCCTTTTGAGACATGTGATACCTACCGTATCACACAGTTGTCATGGCCACAGGTTTTATTATTCTATCAAGAGCCCAAAAGGGTCCCAGCTCTGCCACTCCTCTGATGTAAGACCTCAACATATTAAACCTCAATTTTCTCAGGTATGAATTGGTGAAGGTAGCTGTGAAGATTGAATGAGAAGTCATATATATATATATATATATATATATATATATATATATATATATGCCTGCAGCCGTAGCCCTGTGGCATCCTGTCAGATCTCAGAAGCTAGGCAGGCTCGGGCCTGGTTAGTACCTGGCTGGAAGACCACCTGGGAACACCAGGTGCTGTAAGGCTTGGGAGACGGACCTGGCAACCCACTCCCAAAAATCAGTCTGCCATTGAAAATCCTATGAACAGCAGAGAAGCACTGGCAATAGTGTTTCGCCTGTTGTACATAGGGTTGCTGTGAGTCAGATACCAACTCGATGGCACCTAACAACAACAACAAATATATATATAAATAAAAAGGCTGCTCACTTCCCTGCCAATCAGAACTCACTCAAGCGAACTGTTCCACTCGTATGAGTCTTACAGATGCAAGCCTAAGACTCCACTCCAGACACCAGGTACTTGATAAATAAATGATCCTATGAACAAATTTTATCTTGTAAGTAAGTACTACTATTCTGTTTGGGACAAAACTGTTTTCATACTTTTTCTTATATTCTTCAGGAGGATCTTCTTCTGAAACATATTCAATTTTGTTAACTTACAGTTGTGAAAGCTATCCCTTTCTGTGAATCAGTGGAACAGAAATACAGGATTTATTATTTCTGAACTGGAAAAATTTTCTATTAGGCCAAAATTTCTCTCCAATGGTATTCTTTCCTATGACATGGTTATTGTCCTCAATATAACAATAATCTACCCCTCAGAATGGTTCTTTTCTCTTCCTACACTCTTGCCTCTTCATAGACAATGCTATCCATTCCTGCAACTTAATTACCATGTATGTATGGAAGTGTCCCAAGTTAATTTTTCTAGGCCAGATTACTCTCTGACTTGTAGACCAGCATGATCAAATTCTGACTGGATACCTATTCTTGGATGTCCAATAGGTGTCCAAGCTGAGTTCATTATTACTTCTGCATTATTTTCCCAGATGACAAGCCAGAAGCTTTCTTGCCAACTTTAACCCTTTCTAACAATCCATTCCCTACTTAAATCAAGTTCTAGTGATCTTTTCTTACTACCTCTTAAATCTGGCCATGACTTTATCCCCATGGGTATTAAATTGGGTATTAGGCCATTTTCTTCTCTTCCGCATTGTTACAAGAGCCACCTTCTTGCTCTGCCTCTGGTCTGATTCACCATGATTTCTTTACCCAGAACAGTCTTTCTAAAATCCAAATTTGATCAGGTCATCTCCATGGTCAAAGTCCCAAATTCTTATCATGGCTTATAAGGAGCTTCATGGTCTATCACTGACTCATCTCCAAGGCCACATCTTCTACCATCACCTTCCCCATTTTACTAGGGACCACTTCATGTCTCAACTGTGTTGTGCTGCTTCTCACACAGGGCCTTAGGAAGGCTCTTTCCTGTCTCTGAAAGCTTTCCTAACTCTCTCCCATTATCCTTTACATTTTCCATTTCATCTCATTTTGATTTCTCTGACTAGCTCTTTCAACTCCTGATCCCAAAGCTTGATATTTCCTCACTCATGTTTTTTAAGCATCCTTACTTAGTGAGTAGCTCCGTACGTATCACACTGTCCTGTCATAAACTGTAAAGACCATGCTATAGTTTGCATGTCAACTCTCCCTCAGAGGCTCATAGGTTAGAGGCTTGATCCCTAGCTTGGTACTCTGGAGTGGTAGAAACTTTAAGATGTGTGCCTTAGTGGGGAGTCTTTGAATCACTGAGGGCATGACCTGAAGAGGATTTTGGGACTCTGGTCCCTTTCCCCTACCTCTTCCTCTCTTTTGCTTCCTGGGCATGAACTGAGTGTTTTGCTTTGCCACATTGTCCCACCATGATGCACAGCCTCACTGCAGGCCCAGAAGCAATTCGGGCCAGGTTATGCACCAGAAGCTCTAAAACTATGTGCTAAAACAACCTGCTTTCCCTTATAAGATATTTGTTGTAGTGATGGGAAGCTAACTTACAGACTTGGATGTCTCTTTTATCAAATTGTAAAGCCCCTGAGAGCAAGGATGGGATTTTATTTTGTTTATTTTATATCCCCAATCTAAGACATTGCCTAGAACATAGTGTCTTAATTACTTATTAAGTAAAAAAAAAATGACAACTGCAAGTATTTGGAAAAATACAAAATATCATATGTGAATATTTCAAGCAGTGATAGTAAAAGCACTTTTAAAAAAGAAACTAAATTATTATTTATTATAAATTGCTACTCCTGCTTGAGCTTAAAATGAAAAAAAAATCAAGAACATATTCTTTTGGAGTTTTCTTCAAACAATGAATCTTATGAACCTTTACAGGAAATTTATAGGACTTGAATGCCAATCAAATATGGAGAGTAGGAAGAGGTTCAAAATAAGATCCGTCATAACTCCTAGGTCAGAAAATATGTTTTTTTTTTTTTTTTTGTACTGAAGGATTTACCCCAAGGCCTTGGGCCTTGCATATGCTGGGTAAGTGCTTAACCATTCCTTCACTCTCAGCCCCCATTTTCTGTTTTATTTATTTATTTATTTATTTTTGAGAGAGGGTCTTGCTAAGTTGTGTAGGCTGCCTCTGGCTTTGAACTTGTGATCCTCCTGCCCCACCTTCCTAAGTTGCTGTGATTACAAGTATGTGCCACAGTACTCAGCTACAGATTTCATTTATAAAATAGCATGCTTTTTAGAAAGATGGATTTTGAGGCTATTTTGACAACATTATATTTTGAATGGGATTACTAAGTGAGGAGAGAGACAATTTTTTCCCTTTAAACAGATAGTTTTGTCTACATACTCAGTCAAGGTTTAGCATTTCCATGCTCAACTTTTCCTTTTCATATATTTTCCTTTTGTGTTGCTTATATTCCAATTATTTTTTTCTCTAAACATGTCCAATTATTTCTTTTATATTGAGTAAAACATACAAATGAAATGTGGCTTTTTTATTGACTAGTACATAGAATATTTGAATAGCATTTGAAGACTGCCTGAAGTCATACACTCCACATAACTACCTAAGGCCATTTTTTAGATTCACTATCAATAAGAGAATGAATAAATGCCCCCATAAGTACGTGAGACAACTCAGTGTATAAATATGATTTCTCAAATCTATGTATGATGGTCTTAAATCACAACAAAACAAAAAACAGGCAATCAAAAGCAAAGCCCCAAAGTGTTCTCCCTGTCTAGTCACCATGCAGAGAACCCTACCTGCATACATGCCTTCCCCTAGCCCCAGAGCATCCACTTAACCTCTTGGAGAGGACAGAGATAAGAAATAACAGAGGAAAGCACAGACTTCATGAAGCAAAAACAGTTTTTTAAATTTAATTTTTTTAAAGAGAGAAGAGTAATAGTGACATCAAACAATAGAAGTAGGACAATATAAAAACATAAAAATCTAGCTGGGCATGGTGGCACAGGCCGGTAATCCCAGCAGTTTGGGAAGCGGAGCCAGGAGGATTGCAAGTTCGAGACCAGAGGAAGTCTGCGTAACTTAGCGAGACCCTGTCTCAAAAAGTAAAGGAAAAACAAATAGGGGGGCTGGGGCTGCAGCTCAGTGGAACAGCACTTGCAAAGCATGCAAGCGCAAGGCCCTGGGTTCAACCCTTAGTATCACAAACAACAACAACAATAAAAAACAAACAACAACAACAACAAAAACCCCATAAAAATCTAAGGAACAAGTTTTGAAAATTAAGTGCATACAATGGAATAAAAAAATAGATATTTGGAAGATAAATTTGAGGACATTTCAGAAAAAATCAAACAAAAAAGGCAAAGTGATAGAAAATACGATGCCTGATTTTTGAAATGGAGAATTGGTATAAATATAAGAACACTTATCCCCAGACATCTTTCTCAGGGAGTTGTAGGCTCTTCACTAAAACAAGAGACCAAATCAAGAGGGAGGAATATATGAAATCTAGGACACAGAAAAACTCCATTTGGGTGAATTCCGAGGCTAAAGCTAAAGGGTCATTTCACATTACATGAGTGCATCAGACCTGCAAAGTGACCAGTTTGCATAGAGTCAGGACAGAGGGACCCAAAAGAGATTCTCTAACAACAACAACAATAATAACAACAACAAAAGCTGAGATAATAAATTACCTGATGCATATATGTAGGGATGAGGCATAGAGAGGAAAGGAAGAGACATGGCTCTGCATCTGCTTGGCTTGAGGCTTATCTAGCCCACCTTGAGTCCTGAAGCATCCCCAGGACTCTTTTGTGACTTGCTGCAGCATGCCCAGCTTGATTCCACGAGGCTGAGACTAAATGGCTAAGACAGTCCCTCACGACTTGCCATAGGCACACCTGGCTTGAGCTTTTGGGGTTGAGCCCATGAGGTTGAGCCCTTGAAGTGAGGCAAGATAGCTCCTGATTGATGCAGCTAGGCCATGTCCCTCCTGGACTCTCTTGCCATGTCATGTCACCCGATATCATCTGATTGGTTGGTCCAATCTCCTGATGTCACCTAATTGGCTAACCCAAGATGTCATCAAAATGTCACAAATTCTGATTGGTTAACCCAAAAGGCTTATAAGCGTGGTGCACAGGAAGAGAGTTGAGTGCTTCTGCAGTGTTCTGGATAAGCAGGAATAAAGTTGAGTTCTGTGTTGCATCCAAGAAGGACTCCCAGAGTGGTGTTTCTCTGTACATACTCAAGAATAGCAGGTCTTTACACATGGGGTCTCAGTTCTTGGCCAGAAGTGAGCCCCACACATATGGATATTTTGGGAAGAGGTTTATAATTCTTTCAAGAGTTTGGAAGAATTAGTCATCCTGTCACTTAGGAGTAACTCAGCAAAACATAATTTCTACAAGAGTCAGGGGTAATTGTAGGATTAAACCATGCACAATGGGAAAGTGGCTGAATGTGAGCTCTGGAGGGGCAATAGGAAGATAAGAATGGTGACATCAGCCAGCCCTCAGAAAGCCCTGGCACATGTGGATAAATTGGAGCTTGCAAGAAAACCTAAGAAGCCAAGTATGGCCACCCACTGAAGTGTGTTCCTAGAGGGATGCTCTCAGAAAGGCCAATGAGAAGCTCTCACATTTGGGTAAATACCACCTCTGATATAGCTTGAGGTCACTGCTCTTCACCAGAGCCAGTGTTCCAGGGGAAGTGCAGGGCACATTACAGGGGACAGGTACCAGACATCTCTATGTCTGTTATGATTCTGTCCCCAAAAAGATCTTTCAGAGCTAGGATCCTGTGTTCCACCTCCACTTCCAAAGTCTAATACAAATTTCTCCTTTGGTTGATTCTAACCCGGATCTATGGTACAGAGAAAAATGAATTCTGGGAAACAGTTCACAGATTAACCAAATTAGTAATTAAAGCAATCCAACATAGGTACATGGACTGGGATTTAGCTCAGTTGGTAGAGTGCTGTGCTGTAGTCTCTGAGGTCCCAAGTTCAATTCCCAGCACCCCAAAAATGGGAGAAGGGCCTGGCAATCCACTCTCAAGGCAATCCTGAAACAGTCAGCCATTGAAAACCCTATGAGGGTCGCTATGAGTCGGATACTGACTCAACAGCACCTAACAACAACAACAACAACAACAACAACATAGGTACATAGAGGAGGTTACAAAAGCAAATAAAGAAAAACAGTCCAAGGCAATTATTGACTCCAGGAGAAGAAACTTTTATATAAGAAACAAATACAAGTCTAGTGTTTCACATAATTCATCTCTGAATAATATTTATATAATCACCATAAAATTATCTGGCATATTGATGTAACCACAAATCAAAGCTACATCAAATGAATGGGAGAGAAGAAGACATTTGTGTGGCATGTGCCTGTAATCCCAGTGGCTCAGGAGGTGAAGGCAGAAGGATTACAAGTTTGAGGTTAGAGGTAGTCTATGTACTTAGCAAAAAATAAAAAATAAAAATAAAAAAGGGGCTAGGGAAGCTGGGCATGGTGGGGCACCTTTGTAATCCCAGTACTTGGGAGGTTGAGGCAGGAGGATCAATGTGAGTTCAAGGCCAGCCTGGATTACAAAGTGAGAACCCTAACTCAAAAAAAAAAAAAAAAAAAAAAAAAAAAAAAAAAAAAAAAAAAAAAAAAAAAAAAAAAAAAAAAAAAAAAAAAAAAAAAAAAAAAAAAAAAAGACAGAAAAAATGAATTCGGGGAGGGAGGCTGGGGCTGTAACTCAGTGGTAGAGTACTTGCAAATTATGCATGAGGCCCTGAGTTCAGCCCTCCATTACCCTCCTCCCCCCTAAAAAAAGAAAGAAAAGAAAAGAAAAAACTTCTAAATCCTGATATTCCATAATTGAAATGTAAGTATAATTAAAACTGCTTTAAAATAAATAAATAGTAATATAATCCTTTTATTTACCCTTAAGCATGTACATGTAAGAAAACAGCTAAAAAATTTTTTTTTTTTTTTTGTGGTACTAGGTGTTGAACACAGGGCCTCATGCTTGCATGCTCTGCAAGTGCTGGACCACTGAGCTGCACCCCAGCCCATTTTTTTTACTTTTTTTGAGACAGGGTCTCACTAACTTATACAGACTGCCTCTGGTCTCGAACTTGCGATCCTCCTGCCTCCACCTCCCAAGCCACTGGGATTACAGGCGTGCACCACTGTGCCCGGCAACAGCTAAAAATCTTAAAGTTATTTTTAGAAGATGATCAGAAGGTGGAATAAAAGACTGTTTTTTGTTTGATTTCACAATGCTTAGAGAGCCATTTGACTTTTAAAACTATGTATAGGTAAAACTGTAATAAAAATATATTTTATTAAAGATAAATACTATAGTAGGAAAACAATGCTATAATAATGTATTTGTGTGAGCAGAGTTAAAGCTACCAAAAAAAAAAAAAATAAATAAACCTGTAGGAAAATTCTCCAGTATCATCAGTGGAAAAAAGTTTGTATCCAAATCAGTGACGGACATATGAGAAAAACAGGGATTGACAAAAATGTCATAGATAGTAAAACATTTCTCATTCTATAGGGTAAAATAGAAATAATTGGGTGCCATTAAACTTTTAGGGGAAACTCAACAATTTCATTAAGCCAATGAGTAAAATTCATTTTCAACTCACTGGTTGGAATGTATTTACTTTATAAAACAACCTGTGAGTACCATGTGCAATTATAACTTAATTTTTAAATATATTTTTGCGGTTCTGCTAATAGTGCATACTGAAATTCTTACTAACAATTTTTTGAGAAGTCTGTGTTGAAGCAAGCACATTTCAAGTGGCAATGAGATTTGAGGTCAATGGTTTTTTAGATAAATGCATTAATTAAATAATTATTCTAGGATGAATTGAGTCTAAACTTTAAAATATTCAGTGTAACTATAATAAAAGATGCAAGATTACAATGTTCTCTGAGAAGATGAAAGAATTTACATCTTAAGACATTTAATTCACCGAGAACAAAGTACTAGTATAATATACTGTAACTCTTCTTCAAATCATGATTAATAAACAATATGATCAATATGTTGATTGATGAACAATTTGAAATTATGATGTATGAGTTTTGAGTCAACATGAGCATTTTTTAGTGTTTTAGTCCTTAAAGTTAAACAATATTCTTTCTAGAGTATTTGGACATATTGGCAAGTTTGAATTCTTCCTTGAGAACCTTGAAGATTATATGTTATAAAGATGTGAAGTCTTAAAATCTACCATGTTGCATCCTTGTGCCTCTATTAAGGGTAAAATAATGAACTATAATTAAGGGTAAAATAGTGGAGTAGATTGATAGGAGAGGCAAGGGCAAGAACAAGAGAAAATGAGAGAAAAAAGAAAGAATAAAGCATCCATTCATAGAGTATTTGAAGGAGGTAGAGAAAAAATAAATGTTTGAAGGATCTTCAGTTTCTTGTTCTAGTTTCAGAAGCCAGTCTGTGTTTTCTGCTCTTAATACCATAGACCCACAACTATCTTTCTAATCTATCATGCTCTAGCCACACCCTAATGATCAACTCTTCCTATTTGACTATAACTATTCCAGTGTTAGTACAAAAATTCCTGCATCCTGGGAAACCCTTCATCCCAGGCAAATTGGGAGTGATGGTGACCCTAATCCATGTGTATTTTCCTCTTAAGTTAATATGAGATGTGGGTTTTGGGAACCGCCAACCAGGAAAGCCTTGATTAAGGCAGACACTTTTAAGCCACATGCAACTGATGAAGGTCTATTGCAACCAACAGCTCTGTTACACATCTTACCTTATGCCTATTTCTGTTATTTACAACTCAGTACATGATGAAGCTGTGGGCAGTCGAGTTGCTATGAGAAGAGATGGGTAATTCTAAGTAAATAAGGCAGTTACTTCAGATTGGGGTGATCCATGTTGAGAGTAATTGTTCTCAAAGGGCTAATCACTGGAATATGTTGCAATTTTCAATGACTTCTGAGTTAAGCATTTGGTCAGAGATGTTTTAAGTGCAATTTTTATGAAATGGTTCACTGTGCTGAAATAACCCTCTTTTCTTTCACTCACTCATAATACAATGTCTGGTACTCGTATAATTTGGTATCCCTCTCTCTCTCTCTCTCTCTCTCT